>JAOUQT010066101.1:0-20640 GCA_025769995.1 Xyliphius kryptos
AACAAAAAAAATCACTACTTCAGGTCATTGATGTATTTGAATTAACAACTTTGAATGATGACCTTTAACAAGTTTATATTGTTTAATTTTCCAAAAAAATATAATCCATTCAAATTCATATAATTGATAACATTTTGTGGTAAATGTAAGTATTTTTTTACAGACTTACCCTTTAAAAGTACGTTAACATGTAGGTTAGTAGCTGATAAACAGCTTTGGCTGGTTCTGACTGGTTTGAACTGGTTATAACTGACAAAAGCTGGTCCAGTGTTAATATTAATGTATGTATATGAGCTATAATTACACGTTTTCACTTCTCATATCCTTTGAAGTTAAATTTACCTCAGAAATGGGCAAAAACTGAGGTGTTTGAGTGAATTGTGGATGTAAAATGTATTCCATGAACCCCACACTTTTTCCAGTGTACCTTCTTCCTGTATTTAGTTTGGTGACTGACATATTTAAAAGCAACACCGATTCCAGAAAGCATCCGCACAGTGGGTCTCTCATCACAGCGACTGGGGAAATTTGAACGGTTTTAAATTAGCAAGGATGTCTTGGCGAAAGCAGAAGACATGCTGAATCATCCCATTGGTTTGTTTCCCAATGGCTATATGCCAAAAGCTAGTGTCATCCCTCCACTCTACCCTTGTTTCACTCCCTATAGAGATGACACACGCCAAGCACCTTATATTATAGATAATGATCTTTAACAACTTATATATATTGTGGATTTAGTCACAGAAAGTAGTAGAACTGCTTCGAGACAATGTTATACATGAATTTACAACTTAAATTTGAATAATGACCCTTAACAACATTATATTGTATAATTTAACAAACCTACAATCCATTACAGTTCATATAATTGATACATTTTAGGTAAATGTAAGCATTTTTACAGATTTATCTTTTAAAAGCACCTTAGCACGTTCTGACTGGTTCTGGCTGGTTTAAACTGGTTATAACTGACTAAAGCTGGTCAAGTGTTAATATCAATGTATGTATATGAACTATATAATATGTTTTCCCTTCCCCTATCCCTCCAATCTAACTTTTACCTCAGGTATGGGCAAATACTAGGGTGTTTGAGTGAATTGTGAATGTAAAATGTATTCCACGAACTCCAAACTTTTTCCCATGCAGCTTCTTCCTGTATTTAGTTTGGTAACAGGCGGATTTAAAAGCGACACCGGTTCCAGGAAGCCTCCGCACCGCGAGTCTCTTAACACGGCGACTTTGAGGAATTTTAACGGTTTTAAATTGGTGGGAGTTTCTTGGCGACGGCGGAAGACATGTTGGATCCTCCCATCTGTTTGTAGGCGAAGTTCCAGCTCTGGCGGCGGAGTGCAGGCGTGTGGAACATGAACCGCTCTCTGATGGTAACGCTGCAGTTACACGCTTTACTCTGTTTCGCGGATTTCAGCTGCTTTTAAAGAACCTGCACGCCACTAAAAGGTAAGAAGTTATAAATTATGGGGTTTAATATAAACATAAAGAGGAACTAATGGTACTGAAGAGACGCTGAAACAAACAGCTACGTTACTTTGCTTCAGTCAGCGACCGAGGTTCGGAAATGTCATGTTAAAATCAGATGTATGTCCGTTTTAAGACTGATATTACATCTGACTGCTGGTCTTAACATATATAGTCGGGTGAATTGATTTATTTCAGATCTTAATGTTTAATTTGTGTGAACCCATTCGTTCGTTATTGCAAGGAAATCTGGCTTCCATACAGTAATATCTCCCGGTTATCGCTTTAGACAGATGAATCTTAAAATCTTTCTTTGGTTTAAAAAAAGACAGCCAGTGGTGTTTTATTTTGGAACTTGGAATTTGAAAATACGAGTTGTAACAACATGCTGTACAGTGCTACTTACATTTGATCCATTGTGGCCATTGTGATGACTATTATGAGTCATTTTAGGCGAATCGATTCCTTTAAACAAGGCTTTCGAATATGTGAATTGCGCGACTTTATTTAATCGGTTCGGAGTCGTTTACTAAACAGCCGGGAAGACACAACTGTTCAGCCACCCACTTGCGATGTGTTACTGTGAGAATTTAGTGTAAATGTTTTTTTTTTGAATATGCTTTTGTACAGTTGTTGGACACACTACTAAATCAATAAATTCATGCGTTTCAGTGGTCCGTGGTTGGATAATTTTGGTAAAAAAACACCTTTTTCACTTCTTCTTTTAATTAAATTTCACCAACAAAATAAAAAAACAACCCCGGCCCACTACCTTTACTGTTGTTTTTCACATGAGCTAGACTGTTCTGACCTTTTTTTTTTTTGATGGGTCTTGAGATAAATTCTGGCGGGTGTTCAGTTGAACCACAGTTGCCCCACTTCAAGCAGGAAAACATCTGCAGGTGCAACTCATTTGGAGGTTTAGTCCAACCTTATATACTATAAAACCCCTTATATTTGTGTTTTTGGGGAATTTGCGCTCATGACGTGTCAGGTTTGTCACTCATAGACCCAGTTATATATTTCTATAAATGCCAAAACCCTTACTGACTCACACATTCATCACTTAGTCTCCCACTTCCCTAATATCTACAAGGCTGAAATTTGGCATTGTGATTCCCTGTCATGTTCTTAAACAATGTAATGCTTCCCACTTGCCTAAATTCAATGTTTTTTTCCCCCCAAATATCGCCATTGATATCAAGACTCCTCCAGTGTCTCATTAAGGTATAGGTTGAGTACCTACAAGTCGGAAACTTGGCACCGTGATTATTTATCATGTTCTAGGAAACGATTTCTCGCTTTCCTACGTTTGTTTGCTGTTAACGCAACACCTTGGATGGACTGCGAACTCCCCTTTAAATTGCCACAAACCGCACTCTATTGTAGAGGTGGGTGCTATGGCCCTAAAATAATAGCACAATATTTCAGTGTAATATCACGATAACTATATACTTGACAATATAACAATTTTTTTAAAGTAATTAATTTTAAGAACGTTTATTGCAAAAGTTGTATTTAGAATTTAAAGGTAAACATTTTGTAGAAATGTAAGAATGTTGCAATTTTTTTTTCTATTTTGTATTACCCAAAAATATTTTGTCAATGAACAAATACTCCAAAAAAAACTAAGATTCAAGAACAAGCTTTAAGTGCATGTTTTTAAATTTTAATTTAAAATTCTAAAAAAAAACAAACAGAACAACAAACCCTGCCTTCCAAAAAAAAGGAAAATGTGCAACACTCGCTGTTTTATTTCTGAGTTTTTTTTTTTGTAAAGAACACAAGCATGCTCACGGTAGCAGGCTTCAGTGCTGACTTTGGCATGTTTGCAAGAAGACTCCTGTAACCAATAACCAAAAATCCTGTGCGTGTTCCTTAAAGTTTTTAAACAAACCTGTTGTACAAAACAATCTAAAGCTATGAATTAAAAAAAAAAAAAAGTTAAACTAAACTGCCTTCAAAATATGCAAAACATGAACTCTAATTCTTGAAATAATTCAGTCAGAGAATCATTGTAGCAGGCTTCAGTGCTGAATGTTGGCATGTTACAATATTGCCATATCTTTAGCCAAACAAAATGCGATAGATTTGGTAATTTTTTTCCCCCAGCGTTTTACTCTTTTTATGTCATATGGATTGCGGCTCTCCAAAGACGCTGTGATGCTGTGCTGTTTGCTTGGGTTTGCGTTACTCACGTTGGATACTGGACTGTCTTCGTGGCTATTTTGCCTTTCCTCATACTGACATGGATGCTTCTGACAGATGTGGTGAAACAGATTACTCATGTTTCCATTTTTTTGGCATTATCTGCTTCTTACATATCTTGCAAATCACCGCAGCTTGTTGTGTATCTGATATTTTGTAACCAAACCACCTCCACAATACTGAACTTGCTCCTCTTTTCGGAATGAGCTCCTCCTCCACAGCATCGCTTTCTGCCATACTTCTTGCTGTGTCTAAATGACACACAGGACGAACGCATGCTATATGCATAGTTGCGTGAACACGCAAACAACGCAGAACACCGCCATTATCGCTATATTTATATATATATATATATATTTATTTTATTGTTTACAAAATTATACCGGGATTATTGTCAACGATACGTTATAGAACACCCCTACTCTAGTAATACGTTCATTTTAAATATATAAACTCCAAAGTTTACTCATTTACAAACACTCATTTAAAAACAATTGCGTTTTCGACTTTTATGTTGTTATCAAGTTCTTCACTATTGCAATGCACAGGCATTTCGCTAGTGCTTTATAATTTCTAGTGATGGTTTTTGGTTTGATTTGTTTAGACCAGAGCAGATCAATCTGATTTCTCCAGCCATGTCCGAGTGGAAAGTCAAGCTGCAATAGAAGAAGTCTAAAAACTATTTCTCTCTCTTAATCTGAAGTAATATTAACTTGGCTTTTTTTGGTCCTATTGGAGTTGATAAAATTATTATTTTAAGTAGCATGATTTGGGTGCCCACATGTTCTCGGCGAAGTAATGTGTCATTACAACATCTCACATCGTACAACACAGATACAGCTCACATCTCCAAAACCGAGAGGCTGAAAGAGCCAGGTGGTGTGCTGGCTTTTGCGAACGTGTGATCTGTACTCGAGCATGTTCAGACTCGCGCCCTCACGCCTAAAGCTGTCGTCTAGAGAAGCTCAGCAACCAGAGAAGCTTTCGTTCCTAAGGGAAGAAGAGAAATCTATTAGGGGAGATGGAAATGATGTAAGAGTTGTTTGATTCAGATGAGTGGAGTGGAGGAGTGGCTTTTATGAGGTTAACGGGCCACATGGAGTGATGTGTAATACATTTGGGCGTAACCTACCATGGACAAAAGTACTGGGATGCACCTCTTGAATTCATTAAATGCAGGGTAATCACCCCTTTTGTCAGAAGTGTAAAACAGTGAGGACCTGTCCATGCATTTTGTTCAATTGTATTGGGGAACAGTGTGGGGAAGCCTTTTCGGATGTATGGGACCTGTAAAAACTCGACATAATGGAGTGTGTTTGGACAACGTCCGAGTCCCTATAGTGGGTCTGTCTTCTACATCAATCACGCCCCTTTTAGTAATACTGACCCACAGTCACAAAGTTGCCTCATTTCCTAACTGTTGTGGAAGTGAAGGGTTTGGTTACAGATGTGTGGGTGTATATTAATACTACTTCCTTTTTGTGCTGCAACTGCAAATTGCAACTGGGTGATTTGTACTTTAGTGACTTCTCTTTGTTCCTTTATTAAAGGACTATTGTGAGAGTCAATGGCCTGGTCATGTGACCACCCACGGCTTTTCTGAACACACAGCAATAATAGTACAGTGAAAAATGCAGACATAAACCCGCAGTGTTGTCATTTTGTAAGGTTTTCTAAATTTAAACTGACCTACAATACAGGCCAAAAGTTTGGACACACCTTCTCATTCAATGTGTTTTCTGTATTTTCAGGACTATTTACATTGTAGAATCTCACTGAAGACAGCAAAACTATGAATGAACACGTGGAATTATGTACTTAACAAAAAAGGTTAAATAATTGAAAACATGTTTTATATTCCAGTTTCTTCAAAATAGCAACCATTTGCTCTGATTACTGCTTTACTCTTGATGTTCTCTCAATGAGCTTCAAGAGGTAGTCAACTGAAATGGTTTTCCAACAGTCTTAAAGGAGTAGAGGTATTTAGCACTTGTTGGCCCCTTTGCCTTCACTCTACGGTCCAGCTCACCCCAAACCATCTCGATTGGGTTCAGGTCCGGTGACTGTGGAGACCAAGTCACCTGCCGCAGCATTCCATCACTCTCCTTCTTGCTCAAATAGCCCTTACAAAGCCTGGAGGTGTGTTTGGGGTCATTGTCCTGTTGAAAAATAAATGATGGTCGAACTAAACGCAAACCGGATGGGATGTGACTCGGATAAACTTGTCCTGAGAAGCAGAGGTGACTCTTGGTCTTCCTTTTCTGGGTCGGTCCTTGTGTGTGTGCCAGTTTTGCTGTTGCGCTTGGTTTTTGTGACTCAACTTGTGGACACATTTAATGTTTTAGCAGACTGACTGACCTTTATTTCTTAATGATGGCCACTCATTTTTTTTTTAGTTAGCTGACTGGTTCTTGCAATACTATAAATTTTAATGGTTATACAATAGGGCTTTTGACAGATGGTCCCAAACCTATTGATAAAGCAAGGAATCCCACTAACCCCGAAACCCATTTCAGGTCACTACCTCTTGAAGCTTATTGAGAGAATGACAAGAGTGTGCAAAGCAGTAATCAGAGCAAAGGGTGGTTATTTTAAAGAAACTGGAATATAAAACATGTTTTCAGTTATTTCAACTTTTTTGTTAAGTACATAACTCAACGTGTGTTTATTCATAGTTTTGATGTCTTCAGTGAGAATGTAAATAGTCCTGAAAATACAGAAGACACATTGAATAAGAAGGTGTGTCCAAACTTTTGGCCTTACTTAATGTCAGAACACCGGGTCAGCCAGGATGCAGCACTTGGATGGAGCATTGAGGGGGGGAAAAGCCTTGCTCAATGGCCTATATTGGTAGCTTCAGCAGACCTGGGGAATTGGACCCACAGCACCTTTACCACAGAGCAGCACCGCACCTCAGATCCGTTACCGGCCGTGCTTTCCAGCTGACACCACAGGATTAATCTGCTTTTCCAGTCTTGGATTTCAGGCACACATGAAACAATCCTGAAGTTAGGACGACCTTACAGTAAACTAGAACCTCTGTTAGGACCCAACTTGCAGGTGCATTATGGATAATACACATGGTTGGGAATTCTTCATACACAATTGTGGGTTTTTAAAGCGTCAGTTATAAATGCTTAAAACCTGAGTATTGTTTTTCTGTGGATTCATTTAACACCCCTCTTCATGCCAGTGTGGCTCATCTGTGGTCTCGCTTACTCATTCTGCGTTGAGTAAGAGATGCAGTGTTGTATTCGAATGAAGAATTGCAATGTGCTGTAATGCATCTATAGTGGTTGGTCTGTCAGTCTGAAGGTTGGAGGTTCAATCTGTGAATCCACATAGAGTTGGGCCATTAAGCCGGTCCCTTAGCGCCAGGTGTGCTACATCATGCCAGTCGTGCCCTCACCCCAACATCATATAGCCATCTTACATGACGCACACCAACCACAAACTAACTTTTTTTTCTCTGACTGGTCACCACACGAAGATGTCTGGCTTCACCCTAAATCACCTCCTACCTGCTGCACAGTGGACGAGATCTAGCTAGTATGTCCAAAAACATAGTAGACATCAAGCAGTAGGTGACACTTCCCCTCCACTTATCTGGAGACATTATTATGAAGCGTGCACAGGGTGATGTCCCATGATTCCAACTCGTCTTTTGAACGGCAGTGTGTGCACATTTCTCTCACAATAGCGTAAAGCGAAAGCAAGCGTGACGAGCAGCAGGAGGGGACGAGCAGCTCACAGGCATGTAACAGCTCGTGGGGTGAGAAGTAAGTGTGGAACCATTTTAACACCCTGTCTGTGTTGAGAGCAAAAAGACTGTTCCCTCGGGAATGACCCTATATTTACTGACAGACTTCATGGGTTATATTAAAATCTTTAAAATCTTTGTTTCAGCAATCTGAACTCTCGCACATGACCTAGAGGAGCTGTAGGCAGCACCATCTCACTGTAAAACAAACCTGGGTTCCATTCCTGGAAGAGTGCTCAGCATTGTTTGCATGTTCTCTTTAGCTTTATTTTCCTGCCCAAAAATCATGAGAATTACAGATTGTGCTAAACTGCCCCTAGTAATGTGGCTGCTCTAATAGGAGTCAGATATCCTCCACCATATTTATTTTTGGGTTTTTGTGTTTCTATTGGGTGTGTAAATATTCAATGATTTGAATCGATTATACAGCTGGCAAGTCGATGCATCGATACGTCTGCAAAAGTATGGGTTAACGTGTGTATCATTTAAAACTTGCACTTCACCGTACACACATCTCCTTCAAAGCTGTGGGTGGCACTACCTCATTATCTTTTTACTTTATAAGGGGAAGAAGAAAGTAAAACGTTTTTTCACTCAAAATACAGAATCGCCTTTTATTAAATATTTAGATCATTTCCATAAAAAGGTTTCCGCTTTCCCCAATGCCGGTGCTGTTAACAAAGACTAGCGTCACTTAAAAACTGCAGGTGAACGATACACTGTAAAACATGTCTGTGAGTGTTTTCATGATTCACAATGGACTATTAGACATGAGGCATGAATCAGAACACCGCTGCAGACACATAAGACACATTTCATACCTACTGTGCTTTAAAAATATATACTGTATTTATAATAAATTCAGTATTATGATATTAAATATTCTTTAATTATATATGTATAAATACTCAAGTTTTCTAGATGAAACATGTTTCACTCGGTCAGTTTTTGTTTTGAAAGTGGATAGATTCGAGCTGCACAGTGTACATTAGACTGATTACAGTTGATCTTATTGCACTTAATTTGAATATTTTTATGGAGTAACTGTTCTACTTATAGAGCGCTGGTCATACCTGCTATAGTCTGATAAACACTGTGTTAATGGAATACTGATTCTGCAAATTTTTTTGTTTTTTTTTTGATTCCCAATAGATTTAATGTAAAAAAAAAATGTATTTAATTGTATTTAATTGTATTGAATCAAAGTGTGTTGTGGGTCATTTTTTCGTTGACTTGTAAAATCAATATCGGATCATCGTCAGGAAGGCTCCGATTGACACCCCTAGGGGTGTCCACATATTCAGGAATTATATTGCAGACTTGTGTCCAGCAGTTTTGTCCTGCCTTAGTGGTTAGCATGTTTGAATCCTAATCTGGGTGGAGTTTCCATGTTCTCCCCATGGTTCTACATGTGGTTTTCCTCCGAGTTTTCCGGTTTTCTCCCACAGTCCATAAACATTCAAGTTTATCGCTGTGAAGACCTCTAAATTGTTTGCACCCCCCCCCTCCCTTGTGTCAGGTTTCTAAATGTTTGGGCTTGTTATTGATCTCTGGCTTTGTGTGAGTGGTGAAATCTGCTAAAACTTGAGTTATAGAGTGAGAAAGGGAACTCCCCCATTGAGGCACTACGGCGAAGGCTCTGTGAGTTAGACCTGTGCTTATTGAATCATCGGTAAAGTAGGGACTGTATTACCAAATAACAGCTATGCACTAAAGTGGGTCTAAGCGAGTGCCTTCTGCCCTCCACCACCTTCGAATCGCCCGCAGAACCAAAGACAGATTGTATATGGTTTATTTGCATCTTTATTTATTAAACCAGACGGCGTCCTGGGTTCAAATCTCTGTTGGGATAAAGTGTGGAGTTTGCATTTTCTATATATCTGCCAGGTTGCCATCATCCATGACCTCGCTGATGGGTCAAAGTCCCAGGTGAGAATGTTCCATACAACTTCCCCACGTTTCGCTCTGGAAGTGCTGGGATAGGCTGTGAGGCTGAGATCATTTTTGAGAGGAGTGTTGAGTTTCTGTATAATCAGACAAACGCATAATTCAACCTGAAGGATCTGTTAGCTTTGTGAGTAAACCAGTCCAGGCCTGCTGTGGTACAGGAACATTGTGAAACATGCACATTCGCGCGCGCACACACGCACAAACACACACACACACACACACACACACACACACGCGCCATGCATTTGTACCTCTTCTCTGTTTATTGCCATGAACTTTTAAGATTGTGTCCTTGTCTGTGTGCAGATCTCACGATAATTGAATATATAAAAACTGATAAACAGAGGAACAGTTTGTCCTTAATATCAGGTGGTATAGACTCAGTGATTAGGGTGCTGGAGTATTAAGTCTGAAAGGATAAACAAACAGTCCAGACCTTTAAGCCTTAACTCTCATGGCTTCAAAAGTGGCGGACCCTCTGCCCTGACCTCAAATCAGGATCTTTGAGGATCATGGTTCCTTTAAAAAAATATATATATATATTAATATTATTGAAATATTTAAAATAGTTTTAGTAGTAAACAGGTGTTACCAGTTTGGTAACTAGTTTCTGTATTACTGGAAAAATTTGAGGTCAGACTAATGATCATTTAAGTCTCATCTCTTCAACTTTCGGTTAATGCTATAGTTAATTACTAGGGATGCTGGGGGTGGGTTTCGGACGCCGGGTAGATACACTGAGCAAAGAACAAATCCAGCAATTTGAACACACACACAATATATGGGCCCGGGACCCACATTTTCTCATGGTCGAAAAATTGTGACCCATTTTTATATAATACAAACCAAACTAATTAATAAAAAGATCAAAAAGTTCAAAAACGCATTTGAAGATGCATGTAAAATAAGAAAGGGTAAGCCTTTATTGGTCCCACAATTAGAAAATTCACTTTCTCAGCAACAAAGAGACAGTGGTTGGAAAAGTTGAGATACTTTTACATCTAATATATTTTATTACAGAAGTAGTTAAGAAAGAAAGTTATAATAGAAATCAGTATATACAAAATAAAATTCTCGATTATGTACATTGCCTTGCAAATGCATTTGGCCACCTTAAACTTTCCAACCTTTTGCCACATTTCAGGTTTCAAACATAAAGATGTGAAATTGTAATTTTTTTGTAAAGAATCAACAACAAATGGGACACAATGTTTTAAACTTTTTAGAAATAAAAAACTGAAAAGTGGGACATGCAATATTATTTTGCCCCTTTACTTTTAATGCAGCAAACTCACTCTAGAAGTTCAGTGTGGCTCTCTAAATGATCCAATGTTGACCTAAATGACTGCTGATGATAGAATCCACCTGTGTGTAATCAAGTCTATAAATGCGCCTGCTCTGCTCTGAGTTCTGTTTAAAGCGCAGAGGGCATGAAGACCAAGGAACACACCAGGCAGGTCCAAGATACTGTTGTGGAGAAGTTTAAAGCCGGATTTGGATACAAAAAGATTTCCCAAGCTTTAAACATCTTAAGGAGCACTGTGCAAGCGATCATCTTGAAATGGAAGGAGGATCAGACCACTACAAATTTAACTACAAATCTACCAAGACCCGACCGTCACTTTAAACTTTCAGCTCAAACTGAAGACTGATCAGAAATGCAGCCAAGAGGCCCATGATCACTCTGGATGAACTGTAGAGATCTACAGCTGAGGCGGGAAGCTCTACACAAATCTGGCCTTTATGGAAGAGTGGCAAAAATCTATTTCTCAAAGATATCAATTAAAAGCCTTGTTTAAAGTTTGCCACAAGCCACCTGGGAGAAACACCAAAGATGTGGAAGCAGGTGCTCTGGTCAGATGAAACCAAGATCGAACTTTTTGGCCACAGTGCAAAGCGTTATGTTTGGCGTAAAAGCAAAACAGCTCATCAACCTGAGCACACCTTCCCCACTGCCAAACATGGTGGTGGCAGCATCATGGTTTGGGCCTGCTTTTCTTCAGCAGGGACACGAAAGATGGTTAAAATTGATGGGAAGATTGATGGAGCCAAATACAGGATCATTCTGGAAGAAAACCTGTTGGAGTCTGCAAAAGACCTGAGACTGGGACGGAGATTTATCTCGCAAGACAATGATCCAAAACATTAAGAAATATCTACAATGAAATGGTTCACAGATAAAAGTATCCAGGTGTTAGAATGGCCAAATCAGACCTGAATCCAACCGAGAATCTAGGGAAAGAGCTGAAAACTGCTGTTCACAAATGCTATCTATCCAACCTCACCAAGCTCGAGCTGTTTTGCAAAGAAGAATGGGCAAAGTGTGATTTCAGTGTCTTGATGTGCAGAACTGATCGAGACATACCTCAAGCAACTTGCAGCTGTTAATTGCAGCAAAAGATGGTGCTACAAAGTATTAACGCAGGGGGGCCAAATAATATTGCATTTAATTTTTGTTTTAAAATATGCAATAAAATTTGAAGGAAACAAAATGGTGGTTACCATGGCAATGAGAATGCTGTACATATCTGGCTTGTGCATCGTTCTGTTTCTTTTTCCCCCCAACAAATGAGTTTAAAATTAGATGAGCAGAAGTTACTTCATTTTATAAAAATGGACAGTGAAACCTTTGTTTTTGTTGCTATACACACTATATTGCCAAAAGTCACCTTCCTTGACTCACATATCCATTCCTATTCTATAGGTTTCAATATGACGTCGGTCCACTCTTTCCAGCTAGAATAGTTTCAACTCTTCTGGGAAAGCTGTCCACAGGGTTTAGGAGTGTGTTTGGGAATTTCGGACCATTCTTCCAGAAGTGCATTTGTGAGATCACACACTGATGTTGGACGAAAAGGCCTGGTTCTCAGTCTCTGCTCTAATTCATCCCAAAGATGTTCTATCGGGTTACGGTGTGCAGACCAGTCAAGTTCATTCACACTAGACTCTATCCTCCATGTCTTAATGGATCTTTCTTTGTGCACTGGTGCACAGGCATGTTGGAAAAGGAGGGGGCAGCTCTAAACTATTCCCATGAAGTTAACATCCCCATACCATAATCCCCCTTCCACTAAAATTTACACTTGGCACCATGCAGTCAGACAAGTACAATTCTCCTGGCAACCGCCAAACCCAGACTCATTCATCACTCCAGAGAACGCGTATCCACTGCTTTAGAGTCCAGTGGCGGCGTGTTTACACCACTGCATCCGACGCTTTGCATTGATCTATTTCCTGGATGTAGCTGTGCGACCATGGAAACCCATTCCATGAAGCTCTCTGCGCACTGTTCTTGAGCTAATCTGAAGGCTACATGAAGTTTGGAATTCTGTTGTAATCGACTCAGCAGAAAGTTGGCGACCTCTTTGCACTATGCACGTCAGCATCCGCTGATCCCGCTTTGTAAGTTGGTCTGCCACTTGGTGGCTTAGTCGCTGTCGTTCCCAAACACTTCCATTTTCTTAAGAGTACAGCTAACAGTTGACTGTGGGATATTTAGGAGCGAGGAAATTTCACGACTGGATTTGTTGCACAGGTGGCATCCTACAGTTCCACAATGACATTCACGAAGCTCTTGAGAGCGAACCATTCTTTCACAAATGTTCATAAAAACAGTTTGCAAGCCTAGCTGCTTGATTTTATACACCTGTGGCCATAAAATTGATTGGAACACGCGATTCTGATCATTTGGATAATGTAAATAGTAAATAAACATTCAATAGAACGGCATTCACATTTCACGTTACTGTTTTTGATCCAAAATAATAATAACTTTGACGTCTGGTCTCCGTTTTGTCAGCTTCTTTATCGCTTTTTTTCCCAACCAAAATAGAACTTATCGTGGACGATGGCTTTGCATACATGC
This sequence comes from Xyliphius kryptos, assembly GCA_025769995.1. Classification (NCBI taxonomy): domain Eukaryota; kingdom Metazoa; phylum Chordata; class Actinopteri; order Siluriformes; family Aspredinidae; genus Xyliphius; species Xyliphius kryptos. Next base: position 13,260 of record JAOUQT010066101.1, read on the forward strand.
GGCCAATTTCAGCAATCTTAATGCCGCCCTCTTATTTTTTGGATGATTTCCCGTTTTTCTCTGATGTGTGTTCCATTGTATTTATTTTTTACAAACTGTCTATGACCCACGATTTAATAAATGCTTATTTAGAGCATCCAGTTCACCCAAAATCTGTGTTTTAGAAGGAAACTGTAGATCCTCGACAAAACCCACGGTGGGGTAACAAAACTCACCCCAGGAGGAGATTCCAACCGGGATCCCCAGTGCCAAGTAGCGGATGTGTTGACCACTATAATCGTTCATTTTTAGTATTATTTAGTCTAAAAGAAACTCTTAATTTGTAACTGTTGCCTTAATGTCTTATATTTCGGGTCTGGTTACGCCATTGAATTATTATTTATTTATTGTTCTTTTCCTCTCCTCTGACAGCAGGGTAACACGGCTGCGATGGACGGTGATGCATCGAACGACAACGGGAGCCAATCAGACAGCCGCCTGAGGAACAAAAAGCCGCCGAGCTTGGTGATTGCGATCCCTCCCGTTGAGGGTGAGGAACGGCCAGCTGCTAGAAGACAGGTGATGGGCTTTCCTATACGTTTATTATTCATAATAATAACAATAATAATATTTGTATGTTTGCGTGTGTTGTGATGCGCTCAGATGTTGCGACCCTCGCTAAAGAAAAGTGTGAGCATACAGCAGTCCAACGAAGCGTTATCAGACAGCGAGGCGAATGAAAGGAGGTCCGCGTTTCACAGACAGACCTCGTTGTCGCAAAGCATTCGCAGGTGAACACAAATACAGAAAAGGGCTGTATGTCTTTTTATTGTTAGGTTCTGGGTTCAACCCTCAAACCCTTTATTGAGTTGTCCTATGTAATAAATGTGTTTGATTATAATTGTAGTGCACCCTCCAATATTTGCCTTTATGAATGCTGGGTAGATTCCAGTCCACTTAGTTATTAGGATAAAAAAAACTAATAAATAATCTTGTGTGTGTGTTACAGGGGCACGGCGCAGTGGTTCGGTGTGGGGGGTACTGATTATGAAAGCCAGCAGCAGTTGTGGCAGAGGAAGAGCCTGCGCCACTGTAGCCAGCGCTATGGACGACTCAAGGCTCAGTACAGAGAGACGCACGATGTGGGAAGCATGGAGCACGCCGAATCTCCTGCACCTCACAAGATGCCAAAGGTAACGAGAGGTCAGGGTCTGCATTCAGAGCAGTGATGGAACACAGAACTTCATCTTCTGTTCTCCTTCAGATTGTGGACCCTCTGGCGCGTGGACGTCAGTTCCGTTACGAGGACGCCGACCGCCCCAGGACTCCCCATGCGGCTCATCCTCCACCCCCCCTTACCCCGGGTGGCTCGTCCCTCTGCTCTTTTACCAGCCAGCGCTCCACTCACGTTCGCTTTGCACGTAGGAAACGTGAAAGCGTAGCCCGCATGAGCATTCGTGCTGCCTCCAACCTGATCAGGGTGAGTGTGGGGTATTTAATCCAAATAGTGCTTACAAGATCACTGTTGATTCTGCATGAGTAACACTACCTCTCATCATCCCCACCCTGTCATGTGGGCTCAGGGCAGACCCGGACTCCAGGGTGCCCCCGTGGCTCGGAGTTATCCTCGAAGAAGTTTTGCTCGGCCCAGCTGGGTAGAGGAGGACACAGTGGATACAGCCGACACCTCAGACTCTGTCTTCTTTAGCAAGGTAATGTCCATCAGCACATATCTGCTGACCATGTAATGGACCTTCCCCAAACTGTTCTTTCAAAACTGGCAGCATACATAATGAATGCTTATTGCTTCAGACTGTGTGGAGTAGCCGGGTAACTGGAAAAACAAATAAATTTTTATGCATTTGGGGCTTCTATCCACATGAAAACGTAGTTTTACATCAACAAAAACCATTATTCATGAAAACTCAGAGCAACCCCCCCCTTTTTTTTTTTTTATTCCGTTTTTGTATATGCGTGTGTACTTGTAAAAACAGTGTTTTACTATCTAAAACGTCACCGTTTGCGACAAATAATTCGACAATGACGTCAGACATGCGACTGTTATTGATTTTGTGTTTGATGAAAATGAATGTCACCAGAGATGTGCTGCTTCTTACATTAATTCAGACAATTTTTGCTTGTTTACAAACCCATTTGCCGCAGTGCATTGAGGGGCACAGGAAAAGGAGAATTTGGAGGTTGGGTGTTTCACCTCCTGGCACCATGTTTTAAAACTTTGAGGTGACACCAGGAAATCATGTTTGTTTTGAGAAATTCTGATTGGCTGACATAGATTTTAGCTTTATGTTTCACTGACATCTATGCACTTAGTGTGTACGACAACTCTCACCTGCGTATTTGTGCGGGTTCATGTGGATAACACTTTTTTAAAAACGTTCACGTGTATGATACTTTTAATAAAAACCCGGCTACATGTGGACTAGGCCTCAGTTTATACCTCTGTGGTGATGTGACTGAATCTACCATCTGAATTCAGTGATTTGAAGATGTGTCCTTATACCCTCAAAGCATGTACCTGCTGACCTGGACTCTAAGAAGTACCCTTAACACTGTCGGAAAAGGTTCTTAGAACTATTTAACAATGCACCTCATTCCGATTTTATGCAATATTTGATTGACCAGGACAGGTAGAAAGCCGTTCCTAATAAAGTGATTGTTTTACCTGATGAAGTAGAATTTCATTACTGTGTTAACTGTACCCCTCGTCCCTCTCAGGTGGATGCTCACGAGGACTTCTACTCCATGGCAGATGAGGTCTTTGAGTCTCCTCCCCTTTCCGCCTCGCTCCCTGCAGATGGCACGTTGAATGAAACGGCGCGCTACCCCAGCTAGTACGTTTAAAACAACGGCGTTAAAATGATTGTAAATCCACCCCTACCTGATTATTTCTTTTGTTTTTTTATAGTAAGGATGTGAGCCGAGCAAAGGCCCCCCCCGCAGGAAGTCCCGTCCCTTACCGCGGGGGCAGGATCGCATCTCGCGTAAAGCACTTTGCGTTCGATAAGCACAAGCGCGAGTACGGCATGGGGGTGGTGGGGAAGTGGCTGAACCGTCACTATCGTCGGAGTCTGAGCAGCCAGGTGCAGAAGCAGTTGGACGACATCCACAGTCACAGGTGAGCGACCCACACGTGGCCCAGAGCTTGAGGAGGAGAAGATACCAATGCGACCTCAGTGTTCCATTCCTTAGTCCTTGTCTCTGTGTTCCAGGCCGTATTTTACTTATTGGATCACGTTCGTGCATGTCATCATCACACTACTGGCCTGCTGTACGTATGGATTCGCTCCTGTCGGTTTTGCCCAACACACCATCACTCAGCTGGTTAGTGACACACACACACAAGTCTGATGCTCTGTGGTTCCTCAGTACGGATGCAGTGGCATAGGTTTGTGATGTTTATCACTTTTTGTGTTTTATTGATTTTGTTTTAAAGGTGTTAAAGAACAAAGGTGTTTATGAAAGCGTGAAATATGTTCAGCAGCAGAACTTTTGGATCGGACCTGGTTCTGTGAGTAACCACAGAGTTAACATTCTGTACCAAAATCTGAGTGTGTTTCTCTGTGAATTTGCACGTTCAAGTGTGTGCAAATGTATGTTTGTGTATTCGTGCATGTGTCTGTCTGTGCATAAACGTGGCTTGTCTGCTTTTGGATGCACGCATGTTTGTGTGTGTATGTGTTTGGGTGTGTGGTCGTGCATGCCTGCTTATGGGCATTTGTGTTTTTATGCATAAACTTGTATGTATGTGTGTGTGTGACAGGTAGACCTGATCCACCTGGGAGCAAAGTTTGCACCTTGTATCAGACGAGACACCAAAATTGCAGAAAAGCTGCAGAGTGACAGAAACCAAGAGAGACAATCTGGATGCTGTGTGCAGAACGACAACTCAGGATGTGTGCAGACACAACGCAAGGACTGCTCGGTATACACCACACGCATATACTATTATTCAGATAACAAAAGTAATCTCATCTAAATGACCCTGCATTTTCTATAGTGTTTGCTGCCACCTTGTGGACTAAAAGAAAACTGCCCCCCTTATTTCCAGGAAACTCTTGCAACCTTCATCAAGTGGCAAAACCAGACTGTTGATCTTCTTCGTTCATCAGGAGCTGTGTGTCAGCAGGACCCCAGGTAAGACGTCCCACCCACGGTTCTGATTGCTGTAAACTGCTCTGGTTCTTATTTTGTCTTCTGAAATCAGGACGTGTCAGGAGCCTGCCTCAGCAGAGCCTCATGTTTGGCCCGATGACATCACACAGTGGCCGGTGAGTTTAGCCTCTTAACGCCAAAATTGAAATCTTTTGAGCATGTCAGGAAATTAACCAATCGGAGCACATCTGCTTAATTTCCCGCACACAGATCTGTACAGATCGTGGCAGTTCGAACCATACAGGACTGCGACACATGGACTGTACCATCAGGGGGCGACCGTGCTGCATCGGCACACGGGGAAGGTGGAGAAAAAAAACACAGAACAAATAGAGTATACATCGACCACAAAATGAGTACCATAATAATCCTATTGATCACCATATTTGTTTGTGTGTGTGCAGGTGTGAGATTACTACACGTGAGTACTGTGAATTCATGCATGGATACTTCCACGAGGAGGCCACCCTCTGCTCACAGGTAACACACACACACACCTGATGCACCTCGTGGGTTAGTGGCTGGTTTGTCAGAAGTAAGATATCAGTACTGAAAATCATTCTTACTTGTTTTGTTAGGTTCATTGTCTGGATGAAGTTTGTGGACTGCTGCCGTTCCTCAACCCTGATATTCCTGATCAGGTTTACAGACTCTGGTTGTCTCTCTTCCTACATGCAGGGTATGTGTGAGAAGCGTGAACTAAGTGTTACTGCAAATCTATTTTGATTTAAAGTATTATAGATTCAGAAGATTTGATTTTTCATAATATGCACAGCAGTTAAGACACATTATCACAGATCAAGAAATTTCTCTTTAGTTTAATGAAATCAGTGAGTTTGATTCAGTTCAATGGATTAATAGGTTTTGTCTCGGTCTGAAAGATTCGGCAAGTGTGATGGAATGGGCATATTTATTCGGACTGATTTACTCTAATTCTGATTTAGTCTGATAGACTCTGTGGTTCTAATTCTGTCTGATAGTCCCAATGATTCTGACTCAATTTGATTGACTCGGCGGTTCTGATTTAGTATGATAGACTAAGTGGTTCTGAATCATTCTGATTAACCCAGTGATTCTGACTCAATTTGATTGAATCAATAGTTCTAATTCAATTTGATAGACTACGTGGTTTTGATTCAGTTTGGTAGACTAAGTAATTCTGAATCATTCTGATTGACTCAATGGTTCCGAATTAGTCATATTGATCAAGTGATTCTGATTTAATTTGATTGATTCAGTCTGATTGACCGATTATTTTTAATTGACTCAATTGGGTGACATGGTAGTGGTTCTCTCAGCTCTGGGGATTCTCGGTTCGAATCCCGACCTGGGTGGAGTTTCCATGTTTTCCAAGTGTCCACTTGGGTTCCCTGGTTTCCACACACAGTCCAAAAACATGGATTCAAGGTACAATCAGATTCCAAAAAAGTTGGGAAACTAAACAAATTGTGAATAAAAACTGAATGCAATGATGTGGAGATGGCAAATGTCAACATTTTATTTGTAATAGAACATAGATGACAGATCAAATGTTTAATCTGAGTAAATGTAACATTTTAAAGGAGAAAAATGTTGGTTCAAAATATCAGTTTCCACAAATCCCAAAAATGTTGGGACAAGTAGCAATAAGTGGCTGGAAAAAAAGGATATTGAGCGTATAACGAACAGCTGGAAGACCAACTAACACTAATAAGGTCAACTGACAACATGATTGGGTATAAAAAGAGCTTCTCAGAGTGTCAGTGTCTCAGAAGCCCAGATGGCACGAGGATCACCGATTCCACCATTGTTGCGCAGCAATACCAGAATGGTGTTACCCGTTAAATAGGAAAGACTTTTAAGTCATCATCATCAACTGTGCATAACATCATGAAAAGTTTCAGAGAATCTGAAACAATCGCTGTGTGTGTATGGGTCAAGGCTGTAAAGCTCTACTGGATGCTCATGATCCCCAGGCCCTTAAACGTCACTGCACCTTAAACAGGAATGCCACTGTCAAAAAAATAACAGAATGGGCTCAGGAATACTTCCAGAAAGCATTGTCAGTGAACATTCCACAATCCACTGTGCCATCCACTGTTACTCCACAAGCTCAGACGTTTACACTGGGCCAGGGTTCTTTTAAAATGGAGTGTAGCAAAATGGAAGACTGTTTTGTGGTCAGATGAGTGAAGATTTGAAGTTCTTTATGGAACACTGGGACGCCATGCCATCAGGACCAGAGAGGACAATGATAACCCAAGTTGTTATCAACGCTCCGTTCAGAAGCCTGCATCACTGATGGTATGGGGTTGCATTAGTGCTAGTGGAATGGGCAGCTTACTGTACATGTCTGGAAAAGCACCATTAATGCAGAGAACAATGTTCAGGGTCTAGAACAACATATGCTCCCTATTTCATTTCTATTTCTAAACTTCAGCAACTGGTCTCCTCTGTCCCCAGACGTCTGCTGAGTGTTGTTAGAAGGAGGGATGCCATACAGTAGTAAAAATGGCCTACTTTGAATCAACATATTTTTCCCTTAAAATGACACAGCCTCTCAGTTTAAACTCCTGATCTATCATTTGTGTTCTATTCTGAATAAAAGATTAGATTTTGGCATCTCCACATCATTGCATTTTATTCACAATTTATTTAGTAACCCAACTTTTTTTGGGATCCAGTTTGTATTTGAAGCATATGGATCTGATTGGTTGATGGGCTTTGGGAAGCATAGGGGGGTGGGGGTAAATGTGCTGAAATCAGAGTGTGATTATGTAAAAGTGTTATTATTAAAACAAAGCCACACCAGGAGAGACGCATTCAGGAAAAGACAATGACTGCACCTGCACCTCTGAGAGCATGCGAGTAACTGTGGGTCTGTGAGGAAGCGTGTGTGTGTGGGAGGGGTGGGGGGCGGGGGGTAATCATAATGCAGTGAGGTGGCGTTTTCCGCTGCTGAGTCTTAATCTCAGGCTCTGACCACATCAACACATCAAACAAAGGATTCTTTACCAGTAGCTCCGCCCCTGGGAACCGTAAGGGTGCCAGGTTTGATCCTCGGCTCATCAGAAGAAGCAGCTGCCTCGTCGTGGGACACGAGGGTAATTAAATCTACATATGGGTATTTCTGATTGCATTAACAAGCTCTAATGAACACCTGCTATAGTGACCCGGTCCAAGCTGAAGGTGTCACCTCAGTGAACATGCTTGTGCTACTTGGTACACGCGCATACACATGCACATATCC
>JAOUQT010066109.1:0-10395 GCA_025769995.1 Xyliphius kryptos
GTTATAGTCTATATTTATATCTATCTTACTCAGTATATATATAAATACAATGTACACACTGTTTTTCTTTTTAGCCTAAAAAGTTACAGGGTTACTCTAGGTCCGTGGGCCATAATTTTGTTTTTATGACATGCTACATGTGATAAAAAAAGACAAAAAAGCCTCCTTGAATCCTTGAATGTTTCTTGTGTGATACCAGGCCATCATTTGGGACTGAAACAGCTGATATTAATTAGCACTGACAAGGGGCACGATTGCTTTCTAATTTGTGTTCAGCTGGTGTTTTGGCTTTCCAAGCCTTTTTGCACCTCCCTTTCTTCAAGTGTTCAATACATTTTCCCCTGTGCCATTCCACATAATGAAATTTCTGGACATCTATGGTTTGATTTCTTTGTATGTATGGATAACTTGGGTTGTTACCAACATCTGGTGAAAATTGCATGTTAATAACACCTCTAGAAATATGTTTACTAAGAAAAATGGTGACGTGTTGAATACTTATTTCACCCGCTGTATACCCTAAAGGATTTATTATAAATGTCAGTTTTCAGATTTATTCATGTGATTTTTTTTGCATTCATTTCTTGCTATTTGGGTGGCACTGTGGCTTAGTGGTCAGCACGTTTGCCTCCAATTTTGAATCGCCATCTAGGTGGAGCTTTCACAGTTTCACTGTGTCCGTGTGGATTTTCTCTGGGTTCTCCAGTTTCCTCCCACAAACCAAAAACATGATTAAATTTTGTCTATGTGACTGAGTATGTACCCAGTGATGCATTGGCACCCTGTGTATCTGGATGGACATGGGGAACCCCCTACCCCCATTACCTAGTCGAGGAATGATCGGAAGATAATGAGATATCTTACATGATCACCAATGACTGTTCGAAACTTTCACTTTTACTACTGACGTTGATATAATGATGGTTCCCTTGTGTTTAGGCAACACCCCTCAGCTTATGAAGTATTTTTGAAAGTATGTTTTTAAAAGCAGGTTAGAGCAGATCACTGGAGTAAAACAGACACTTTGGTACTTAAAGTCCAATGTTATAAAAACATTGCATTTAAACATTTAAAACTCCCAATAGTATTTGTAAACTACTGTACAGTGAGTTTAATAATTAGGTTGACAACAAAATTTTGAGTATAAAGTGACACACTGCAGTAAGTTGTGTATTCACCCATTGATGGCAGGTAAAAACATGTCTTACATACCTGTCTTACTTAACAATTTCAGCATTCACAAACCCTCAGTTACACTCACCTGCATCATAAAAGGTGTCAAGCACAGTGGTTTCTCCAAAGTCAAGTCTGCCAAATGTGACTGTGGCGAGGATGGCACTCTCTGCGTCACACGCGCGCTGCAGGCACTGTAATGCCCCAGACTCTGGGCTGTTTGCCGCCACCGCTTTCAATCCGTCATTTAGCACATAGACTGCTCGCAAACTCCTCTGCTTGGTGGTTGGACTTGGACTGGCCATGTCCGTCCGCTCCCCTGCAGTCACAGCCACGTTGCTGCCATGATCACCTCCTGCTTCGGCAGCTGCCTGACTGGAGACCTCCATTGTGGTCGATCCCACAGTTAGTGAAAATTAATGCGTTTAAAAAGTGCTTAATGAGCTGTCTGATTTCCCAAACCAGCTTTCATCACCAATTACTTCTAAAGAGAGGATGACTTCAACTTTTACCTGCTGACATCACAGAAACATTAGGACATAAAGTAACTTTACAGTCATTTATAGTTGTATGTTTTTTTTAACCATGCAATACATTCAGAGGCTAAACACAGTGCCAATACTAGGCATAAGGCAATGACAGGTTTTGATGTTACGATGATTCCAGTTTCTCTAACAATCATATACTGTCATCTAGTGGCCAAATTAGAGTGAGCAGTTAAAATAAAAAATAAAAAATAATGTATTGTATGTCATGCATTGATACCAATGTGAAGCGGTCAGAGATGTGCATCATTGTCAGTAATGTCACGGCTTCACCAAAAAGTGGCAGAAATCACAGGAATAATGAAAAACATGCAGACACGAAGAGAACATGGAACTTATTAAAACATTGGTTTTATCATATTAAAAATAGTGTACATCAAAACTGCATTGTTCTACATCAGGAGTCAGCAATTATTACCTGGTGTGCCACAACCCCAATCAATGTCAGCAATTTAGAATCCCTCAAAATAAACACCAAACCTCCAAGTTCTCCTTCTCCTGTGCCCCTCAATGCATTATAACAATTTGGTTTGTAAAAAGAAATGAGCAAAAATTGTCTGAATCTCTGGTAGCATTGATATTCTTCACATGCAAAATCAATAACAGTCGCATGTATGACATCATTGTCACTTTATTTGTCACAAACAGTGACACTCAGGACCCTAAAATGCCATTTTCAAAAGTACACAAACAAGAGTGCTCCAAAATCTCCACTTTGCCTAGAGTTTTCATAAATAATTGTTTTTGGTGACTAAATTTTTCATGTGGCTACTAGGCCCAAATGCATAAAAATGTATTCATTTTTTGTCTGATTTTATTTATTTATTTTTTCATTATCGTTCATTATAGTTGAAACAACCTCTCGGGCCAGATGGCCCAAGCAATAATGCACAACCACTTGTACTTTATTGCTTTATTATAAAACAAGTAGTTCAGGTTCATAAATCTAATTCAATGTGTCCAGCGGTGACATTATTTACAATAGCACACACCTCTGACCGCTTCATATTCGTAACAATGCGTATTATGCAATACATTATTTTCCCAATGTTTTTGTAAACTGTTTAACTGTAATTTGCCCAATTAATGCCAGTATTTGATTGTTAAAGAAACCAGAACCCTAAGCGATTAATGGTAATTTTAAAAACCAATCTAGATAAGGTCATGGAGGACCAGTTTAATAACAATTTTGCTTTCAATAAACACATTTATAACTCAAACCTCATTTTTTTATAGTGTTTTTATACTGTTTTGTAAAAGTGATAAGACACTCAAGGTTGTGGTTTATTGGTCCTAACAACACCTCTTTTGCGTGATTTATTCACAATAATGCAAAACCCCTCATACCTTATTGCTTTAATAACACATTCACATTTCCAACAAAAAAAATTAAACACATTTTTTCAAGCAATTCAATCAGGTTGTAGACAACATTTTTTTTACATTTGCAGATTTTTTTTTTTTTCAGAATAATAACTACAGCATGCCATCTTTAATTTAATGTCTACAACTACACTTTCTAAATAATTATTAAAAGAATAAGAAAACTACATCTGTTTAAAATTACAATGTACAGCAACACCACCTTTAACCTAGTAACAACAACCACACAGCGATCAGGATGTCTACAACTGCATCTCTAAAAAAAAAAAAAACTCCTACAGCAAAAAAAAATATTAGAATAATATGTTAAGCAACACCTTAAACAGAACAAGGTTTAATGTTCCACCACTTTCAGATCAACTATAACAGCAAATCATTTTTACAATAATCCACAACTACACTGAATTATAATAATAATAATATAATATAATAATAATACAGCATATTTAACTGCATGTCTACAACTACACTTTCTGAATACAATAATTATATAATAATAACAAAAAAGTACTTTTAAATAATGTGTATAGTTAAATCATAAAAACAATAATGTCTACTACATCACATTCTGAACAATAATAATGCCATCTTTGAAATAATGCCTACAACTACACTTTCTGAATAAAAATAATAAACATTATAACTACCTCTAAGTACATTTACAACAAAAACACAGCTGCATCATAATTAGAATTAATTGCAAAAATGTGCTTGTGAAGAATCAAAATAATAACAGGAAGTATATGCAGAATAACAAAACAGGGACATTCAACTACAACTTCTGAATGACACTTTCTGAATAATAATTATAATGATAAATATGATAGCTACATGATAGCTGCGTGGGTTCCTCCAGGTTCACCGGTTTCCTCCCACAGTCCAAAAACATAGACTCAAGATTAATTGACTGCTCTAAATTGCCCCTTATAGTCTGTGTGTGAGGGCGTGTGCAGGGGCAGATTGGCACCCTGTCCTGAGTGTATTTGCCCAGCGTCCAAGGCGTTCTCCAGTTACTCATCTGTTTAGATTTACAGCGGTCATATTCACATTTTACAAGACGCCACACTACATCACATAACTATAAAATAACTACAGCATGCGTATTTGAAGTACAAATAATTAAAGTATGAATGATTATTAACATGTTAACTATCTGTTTGGATTTACAACCACTTATAACTACCATTACCATATAACAGCTAACAACTACATGATTAAAATAACACCTACATCAACATCACCCTCAGAATATTGTGTTTAGCTACACCTCTATTACAACAGTTTTAATGCTATGTCATCTTTACAGTAATGTAGTTACTTAATGTAACTACACTTTCTATATAGTAATAATAATAATAATAATAATAATAATAATAATAATGTTAAATATGATAACTACCTCTAATTAGATGTCCAACAAAGTACACAGTAAGAGCAACTTTAAATAATGTGTACAGTTACATCATAATTAGCATAATGTCCATAGCTACGTCACATTCGGAGCAATAACCACAGCCATTACAATTTTGTCTACAAATACACTTTATAAATAATGATAATAAACATGGTGACTACATCTATTTTGATTTATAAGAAAGTGCAGATAGTTAAACCATAGTTACAATAATGTCTACTGCACCACAGCCTTAGTCAGAATGAGCCCATTCAGGTCGGAATCAGAATAATTGTCCACCACACTCTGAATGACAGCAGACACATGTACAGTTACTTCACATTTCTTAAAAGTAATAAATAAATAATCGCGACAGACTAAGCAAACTCTACTTCGGTAAAGGAGAACTTGCTGTGATGCAGGTGACTTAACCTAACGTTACCTGTCATGGTCGGAGGTTCCGTGTGCGCACGCGCTGAAAATTCCACGTTTCCGCGTGCGCTTTATTGCAGTGAGGCGTGCAGTCAGTGTTCTGCCGTCAGTGTCCCCGCTCTCCCTGTACAACCCCTGCTGATCTCTGCTGAATATAAACTCAGGTTCGGATCTGACTGTGACTGGAGGAGGTTCGGTTCGGTTCGGTTCAGCCGCGGGTTCCCACTGCCACAGAATTTTATCGAACCGCGTTCTAACACCCCGCTGCACTGACGCTCAGACTCCCAACAGCCCCCGGAATAAAGTTTCTCCCTGTGGCTCCTCCTGCATCTGACATGACCGAGCGAGTTCCCACAAGTCCCAACCTACACGCGCCGGCCATTTCATTAGGTACACCTCCTCAGTTCCACACTCACTGTGTTTTTAGTTCCACAATACCATTATGTAGTCCAGGGTGTCCAGACTTTATGCAAAGAACTCCAAATTCGTTATAAGTGGAGATGCCTGGGGACCACTAGTTCCTTCTGTCATTTTTTTACCACAAAAGTTACATGAAAATACACACTGGTATAAATCAATTTTCATTGTCACAATTACCTTTATATTTTCAAATAACAATGTAGCAGATTATAAACCAGTCAGATGTGAACAACTCTAAAGACACGACCAATTAAAGTGCTTGTTGCAATTAGCGCACAGGTTGGGAGGAGGGGAAGACAAAAGGCGTTTGATATTTACCGATTGGCAGACGGGTAGAGTGGAGGAGGAGACATGGGACAGGTGGCATATAGCGATTGGCACACGGGTAGAGTAGAGGGGAAGAAACGAGATGCTTGGTGTATAGCTAGCTACAGTATTGAAGCAGAGTAGAGTGGAGGAAAAGCCGTGAGGCGCTTGGCTTGGCATATAGTGATTGGAACTCGGGTAGAGTGGAGGGGGAGACACGAGACACTTGGCATATAGTGATTGGCACACAAGTAGAGTCGAGGGGAGACAAGGCGCTTGGCGTTATAGCCAAGGGAGTGTAGCTTGGTGGGTATGTTGTTGTGCTGTCAATTTGGAGGTTGTGGGTTCAAATCCCAGGTCCACTGAAGTTACTAATGTGGGTTCTTAAACAAGACCCTTAACCCTCATTGCTCCAGGGAGGCTCTATTTATTCTGTGTTCTGACCCCAATCAGATTGGGATATTTGTAAGTCCATTTGGATAAAAGCGTCTACTTAATGACTAAATGTAAATGTAAAGTGATTGGCACACGGCTAAGGAGGAGGAGAAAACACAAGACGCTTGGTGTATAGCTAGTAATTGACACAGGGTAGACTGGAGGAGAAGAAGCGAGGCACATGTATCTCCATTTCATATCGGCATCTTTTACATGTGTCAGTAATTTTGAACAGTTCTTCTGCACTGGCTACAGAAGATGCCAAATTAAAATGATGTTTGCTCAGCACTAAATAATATCAGCAGAAGCATCGTCTCTGTGTAACGCAGAGAAGTCTGAGGAAAATGCCCTTTGGAACATCCAGGTTTTTAGTGCTCCAATAAATAATATTAATGAGTTGTAAAAGGGTATGGCTGGGAATGTGCTGGGAATCCAGATTCGAATCCTGATCTGGGTGGAGTTTAGAAAACCTTTATGATCAATTAAATCAAAGCATTTGTACATCTGTACAACTGTACAGATCATCAAAATTCCAGATGAAAATTCGAACCTAAATTCTCAGTGCTGCGAGACGAGAATCTGCTGATCCTTAAAATCCAGTGGGATGCCATGCATTTTCTTTTTGGGCGTTCAGTAATGATCCGGCTGAATTAAATCACCTTAAATTAAAAAAAATAGTAGTTGTTAATCAAACAATTTTATTAAACAACAACCTCATAAAGGGCGACACGGTGGCTTAGTGGTTAGCACATTCGCCTCTCAGCACTGTTCTCCCCGTGTCTGCGTGGGTTTCCTCCAGATTCTCTGGTTTCTTCCCACATTCCAAAAACATGAAGGTAAATTGAAAGCTCTAAATTGCCCTGTATACTGTGTGTGTGTGTGTGTGGATGTGTGAGTGAGTGTGTACCCAGCGATGGATTGGCGTCCTGTCCTGGGTGTAACTGCCCAGCGCCCGAAACGTTCTCCCCTGGATGGGCATGGAGAACCCCCCCGCGACCCTCATAAAAGAATAAACGGAAGATAATGAATGAATGAATGAACAACCTCATAAAATTGCAATATTATTTAGGAAAATAACACTCACCAAAACTGCTGATTAAATCCTAAATATTCGTTTTTAAACTTGAAAAAAAAAGTTATATAAGTTCCATTAAGAAGTTATTTTCTATTGCAATTGAAGCTAATGCTAAAAGTCTAGTTGTATATTTATAATAAGTTTTATTTGGAAAAAAAAATGTTTGCTCATCAAAAGTACTCAATCAGAGGGCGTGATTACACTTATTTAATGCTACTGGGGTCAGCAAAATTCATTCTGAAAGCATAGGCAGAAAAATGCAAACCCTGCAACCAATGATTCTGAAATGTGATTAGTTGAATTATTTTACAAGAAAATACGTGTCTTGAAGAGGCGGAAGTGAGGAAAGCAGACAAAATAAGGAGTTATTTAATAGACATTTATAGTCAAAATATAATTAACATCAGCCTGTAATTAAGATATTTTTAGGCCTTCAGAAAAGGCTTTGACGGCCTGCCACTAAAAAAATGTCCCAACAGCATTGTACATATAATGTACTTCTGTATTTAGGAAAGTAGCGTATTTATAATCATAAAAATGTTCATCAATCATTTAATTACCCTCAAAAACATTGTTCCAAGTGTAAAAGTGAAACACAATAAAAAGTAAAATAATTAAACGTTATGTTTAAAAATGTGGGATATTTATATTATAATTGAGTTTGCAGTTTATAATGAATATGATAAATATATTTTGTATTTAAGAATATTAATGCTATTCTAATAGGTTGCAGTTTGTAAAAAAAAAATCCTACTCAATAAAACGTTTATATGAATTTTATATCTGACATTGATAAACCAACCCTCTCATATTTATATAACTCCTGTAGATCACTTTGTTCTGTGTTCCCTCATTAAGCCCCTCTGTCTGTTACCCAGACATCCCTGCAGGGACACGCAGTCATCTGCAGGCCTCAGGGGAGAGCATGCAGCCTAGCAAAGCTACATTAACAGAGCTAATACAATAAAAAAGCAATCAGAAGTTAAGGATTTACCAAAAGCTCATCTCTGAATCAAAAAGCACTGCAGATGCACAAGGAATACACTGTGTGTTTGTAGGGAGGAGGAAGGGGGATTAAGATTTATGGGACAGAACAGAGTGGCAATGTAACGTTTCTTGTGTGGTGAACCTAAGAGAACCTTGACAAAATTTTACCTCTAGTAACCTGTCTATCATTACCTGACCCTAAAAGCATTGCAGAATCTGCAATGATAGAACAACCACTCAAACCAGCTTAGCAGACGGTGTGCATTAGATAGTACACAGTTTCTGTTTGGAGATTTGCTGATTGGTGCATGTTTTTCTAAAAAAACATTTAATTCCAATCCTGGGAGATTTAAAAATATTAATCTGATTGGTCAAGCCATTTGTCCATAATGCACACCACTGACCTTTTCACATTCGCATCAATGTGTGATATACAATACATCATTTTCCTGATGTTTTTTTATAAACTGCGTTCTGTTATTTGGCCACTAAATAGCAGTATTTGATTGTTAGTAAAACCAAAAACCTGTTTCTCTGTGATCAACGTTCAGTTAAAAAAATGGACTTAATTACATTTTGGAAGATCAGTTTATTACCGATTTTGCTTTCAATAAATGCATTTATAAACCAAATGTGGATTTGTAATTAGAAACTCAAGGTTGGCTATTATTGTGAATAATTAATTCCGCTAAGCATTGTACTTAACAACATCTCTTTACCGTGATTTATTTACAATAATGCAAGCCCTCACATACCTGATTGCTTTATTATAAAACGAGTAGTTTCTTAAATCTGATTGGCTGAGCGACATGTCTAGCCTTGATATTATTCACAATAACCCACACCTCTGACCGCTTCACATTCGTATAAATGTACAATATAAACTATATTGTTCTCCCAAACTTTTTAATAAACTGCGTCTTGTAATTTGGCCACTAGATGGTAGTATTTGTTTGTTGAAGAAACCGGAAATATTTTACTTGCGTCAGGGTTCATTTAAAAAACGGACTGGATTATGTCATGGAAGGCGAGTTTATTAGCGATTTTGCTTTCAGTCAACTCATTTATGAATCAAATTTAGTTTTTCTTATTACAGTGTGTTGGTAACGGTTTAATAAAAGCAACAAGGCACTCGAGGTTGTGCATTATTGTGAATAAACCACAAGAAGAAGTGTAACGGCACTCCTCTTGAACGTCGTGCCAAATAACACCTCTTTCCTGTGGTTTATCCTCCATAAAACACACTCTTGTGCCTTATTGCTTTATTATACCATCAGTCAACAGCAATGTCAAAGTGGAAACCACTGAGATCCCCTGATTCTATATTTTGACTAGTAAAATAACAAAACATGAAGCTTCAGGCCTGTATTAAGCATTGCCTCCCTGTCAGTCACTGTACTAATGAGGTAACTGTATAATGAAACGGATCCTGATCCTATTCAATGCTGAACTGGCATGTAATTTCAGCTGCCATTTGAAACAGAGATGCTCCACATTATTTATCATTAATAACATTACAGAGAAGTTATATGGTAAAAAAATATATTTGTATATATGGTTTATAGAATCACCCATATATTTGTAAATCATATCTATAGCTTTTCTATTCTATAAGTCCTCTACTTAACCCTCATATCATTTAACATGTAGCCACATGTATATTTACATCTATGTGTATTTATATATACCTACATATATGGTGTATATTTGCTATAGGTTGTATATACAGGAGTATTTTATATGTGAGCAACTATAATCATATGTCAAAAATAAATTTAAAGTAAATCAGATTGTTTTGAAATGGGGGTCAATAAATGTTTTTAAATGAGTGCAGGCAGTGCATGTGATCCACATCCATTTGCATCAGAGGAAAAATCCACAAGGCCTTAATGACTGAACAATTTTCTTTTGTGCTTATAATAAACTTAATCTCAGTTTTATTTAACATCTCTATCCTGACTTATAAAGAACAGAAAAACAATAGGCCAAAGTGTCTGGGTCTGGATTTTTGGAATCATACTTAAAATCAACGTGCATTTACATTTTCATTTTGTTATATAGCAGACGCTTTTATCCAAAGCGACTGGAAAGTGGAAAATCAAATAACAGGCTGATCCAATTATTTTGAAGTTCCTCAAAACAAGTTAAAATGAGGCTTAGTAGTTTGTGTGGCCTCCATGTCCCTGTATGCCCTCCCTATAACACCTGGGCATGCTCCTGATGAGGCGGCGGATGTTCTCTCCTAC
>JAOUQT010066116.1:0-10395 GCA_025769995.1 Xyliphius kryptos
GCCGGTGCCGGGCTTTGGGGGGGGGGGGGGGGCGAGACGGCGGGCTGCTCGGGGCCCCTCTCCTATAGTGTGACTAACTCAGTGAGACAGTGCCAGAGGAGGAAAGAGCTCCGGCCTGCCAGGGGAGATGCCGCCGATGCCACCGCTCAATGCTGCCTTTGTTGTGGCATCACTATCTTCCCACAGCATGCACCCCTGTCGAATGTGCACTGGCACAATCCCGCCATCCAAAATCAAAGAAATATATAAGTGAAATCCTCCCACAACGACGCCGTGATAAACACATATCCTTCTGTTGTCTACAGTTTAGAGACAGCAACGCATTTATATATTTATACCTTTATTTTAATCCATCAAGGCCGAGGCACTGTCACAGTGACTTCACTGATTTCTAATATTCTGATGAAAATAACAACTCTGTAAAAAAAAAAAAAAGGTTCAAAAGGTTCAGAGGAAATGACTCCACACAATGTGGACAAAAATTTTTACATTTTGAGGAGCTTTTATTCAAAATTAGGGTCCTCTTTGCAGCTATAATGTTGGATTTCAGAGCGTAGCCACCGATGGATGAGAGCACTTGACTTTCTGTCCTAGTTTATCCAAAATGTGTTGGATGGGGTTGAGGTCAGTGCTCTGTGTGGGTCAGTCAAGTCCTGACACACCAAACCCAACCCACTGTGTCTTTATGGGCCCTTCTTTGTGCAAAGGGAACAGAAAAAAGCTGTTCTATCAAATTAATATTATTTTATTATTTATTATTATTATTTTAATTATTATTAACATTTTAAGCCAATAAATTAATAAAATTTAAGAAAAGATTTTTTAAGCATTTATTTTAAGTTTATAGAACTTGAATTTGGGTAAAATATATTTTATTTTATTGTATTTATATAAAAAATTGCATTTAATCTTATTTTATTTTCATTGCAATATTAACGCATTTAGCTAATAAAATAATATAATTCTCTAGTTATGTTTTTCTTAATTGTTTCTAAAACAAACTGTAGTTCGGACAGTCTGGACTGGAAAGCTGCTGCTGCTTTAAAGCAACGTCGCCCCCCGATGGCCATAAACGGAAATTACACCATCGTTGTTCACGAGTTTAATCCTTAACATCACCAAACTCTGTGAAATGTAAATGAAAATAATTTTTACTTAATATTAAACTGCGAAAAATATTGTTTTATTAAAAATATTTGTGAAAAAAAAATCATTTTAATTACCGCCATATTTGAATAACTTACGTCAGACCTTAAAAAATATATTTGAAAAATAAAATAAAAAAAAAGATATCATGTATACATGATTTAAAATATATTATTGACAATAAATCTAATTAAAATAATTCAGATATCTAAATAAAAATATACTACATGGACAAAAGTATTGGGACACATACATTATACAAACACAGGAGCAGTTATCTCCCAAAACTCCCCACAAAGAGGTCTTCTCCAATCTGCTACTACACGGTTGACCAGAATACGTGTTTTAGTTTATACCCCTGTGGTTATAGGACGGAATAAAACACCTGAATTCAGTGATTACATCTCGCTGGTGTGTGTGTGTGTGTGTGTGTGTGTGTGTGTGTGTGTGTGTGTGTGTGTGTGTGTGTGTGTATGTGAGTGTATGTCTCACACAAAAGGAAGTTATTTTCCAGACAGAAAATAAAAGTACATTACAGAAACATGCACAACATCAGTTAACTCATATCACATCCATACACTCTTTCATCAGAATGAACTTGCAAACAGGTCTTTCTTGTTCTGAACCTATTCTGCAAAGACATCTCTTTTAGCGCAGGGTCACAGTGGGGTCACATGGATTTGAGGAGAAATCCCACGGCTTTAACTCACATTAAAATTACTTTTGAACATAGAAACTCTGAGAAATAAGCTTTACAGGACCTTCTAATAACATACAGGGTTCTGTGACCCTGCAGTCCTCCAGTCAAGCTACATTGTTGTATTTTTGGGTGGATGGTGTTTTGTAGAAGGCATTCGGTGGATGGTAATGAGTGGCTGGCGTTTGCTGGATGGCGTTTGCTGGATGTTGTTGGGTGGATGGCGTTAGCTGGGTGGCATTGGGAAATAGACCACACATATATCTAACATAAAGAGAACCCTGGAGGAAGCGTTTGGTTTGCAGCTTGTGTTTTGTGGTCAGCGTTGGGTGGCTGGTAATGAGTGGATGGTGTCGGGTGGACGGTGTTGAGAGGATAGTGTTTAGTGGACGGTACTCGGTGAATGGTAATCAGTAGATGGAACTGGGTGGATGGGGTTTTGTGGACGGTGTTTTGTGGATTACTTTGGGTGGATCTTATTAAGTGGATAGTGTGGGCTGCATGGCATATTGGTGGTGTAAGGATGGAGTTGGGAGGATGGCATTGGGTGGATAGTTTTGTGGACGGTTTGGGTGGACGGTGAAATTGGGAAATGGATGACACAGATATCCAACATGAGGAAAACCCTGAAGGAAGTGTTTGGTTTGCAGCTTCACCTTTAATAAAGCTGATGTACAGGATCAGAGCCTGTTTTCTTTTTCCCTTTTTTGCCGCCCGTGCACTCGCGTATCCCGTCCACCTCTGATTCTGCTACCTGAGCCTTCGCCATATGAAAATTTACTGCACTGAAGAGTTAAATCGATGTGCCCTCAGGAAAGCCCGGGTCAGCACTTATTTCCCCTTCAGTTAATGAAAAGCATATGCGGTTCTGTATTTTAAACCTTGGTTGGTCTCACATCAAACGAACGAGTTTAACCCAGAAGGTACAGTAAGACAAATGCAAACACTAAACTAAACACTAAACCCCCTTCCACCGAAGTTCCAAAATGTTTGTTGATATCATGTTTGTTGATGCTTCGATGTGGTGGCAATATTGGTCAGGCGTATTCCATCGACTGCGATTTGCAACCCCAGCACCAGATGCTATTAAATCCTAAATGCAGTCCTTACAAATCGAAGCAAAAGGTGGAGATAGGCTTAACTTAACACCTCAGGGGAAAAAATGGCGCATTCATGCTTCTCCTTGTTTAAATTGAGTTGCCATGCTCACAGACCCACACTGATCCTGTGGTTGGCCTTTTCCAAATAGTGAAGGTTGAATGAAAAAGAACGTCAGAACCGCAAATTTGGGATCGGATGTCAACCAACAGCACCGGAGTCAGTAAATCTATGGACCAGGAAATAAAATCAGCCACGGTTTCGCTGCCCAAAGGTGCAGAGCATCTCTAATCACACAGAAACGCATTATTCCAAGTTTCCATTGGGTCTAAAGCTCGCGGGTTCTGAACAAATGAAGAGAAAACGTGTGAACGAGTCCGACAAGAAAAGAGGAAAGCGATGAAGGATGTGCAGCATCCGTCTCAAGCACCAGGGCCATCTGTCAATTTGGCTCCATCACTCATAACCCAGTTCCTGTGCCTCCTGCAAGGTCTCACAAACTTTTTATTTACAGTCCGAACCAGAGGTCAGATGGTTTGTGCAGCGCAAACTCTGACTGATTGAAAAGGCAGGTTTGGTGGAATCTCCAAAGATTAATCTGCTGGAAAACTAGGATTTCAAAGTCATTGGTGCATCTGGTCATGCTTTTAACTGAAGACCCAAATCAAACAAATCAAACAAATATATATATATATTAATGGCACACAGTTAAAACTACAACTGTTTAAAGCTGAAGATGAGGTTTCATCAGCAAGTTACGTGGATTGTATGATGAATGAAATGTCTATTGTGTGTGTGTGTGTGTTGGTTATAGTGACAGCTGCTGCCCGTTGGCCATGGGAATATGGCCATCATGAATATTCAAAATTAGCTTCTTGAGAAAACAGCTGCCGGAGAGGAGTCACATGTTCAAACAGTTTGTGCGGAAGCTTTAGTTTGGACCTTCTGTAGGTAACCACACGGAGAGAGATGGGAACGATGGAAAGATCAAAACAATCAGAGGGATGGACCTGCTTTTAAATCTGTTGTAGTAATACTTATTACACCTAGAGGAGCTTTAAACACACAGTACCACCTTCTGAAAGGGTTTCCCACAAGGTTTTGTAGGGTTTTTGTGTGAATTCTGTGGGAAGACACTGATGGTAAGTTGTTGGATAGGGTTCAGGTCGAGACTCTTTCACAACGATTTTATGGCCTTTTCTCTGTGCAGTAGAACAGCGGTTTTCAACTCTTCTTACCTGGGACCCACATTTTCTCATGGTCATTAAGTCACGACCCACTTTTTTGCCTCCAAGCATCATCGCAAATCTAAAGTTTTGGGGAACTGGCAAATGGATGGCGGTTACCATTGCAAGATAATGCTGCATGTGTTTGACCCGTGCCTCTCTTTGTCTATTATTTTTCCCAGGATAAATGATAAAAATTCAGATGAGTGTTAATTATTTCTAATTAAAAAAATAAAAAAATAAGAAAATGTATAAAAAAAAAAAATATATATATATATATATATAGGGTTTTTGCACAACTGGACATATTCTTTTATATTTTTATTTTATTTTAATCTAACAATTTTTATACTTTTATTTTTAAGTTCTATATATCTATGTCTGTCTTAGTTGAATGCATATCTTATACGAGCACACTGCATGTAACCCACTCACTCTTTTTTTTAATAAGTAAAAATTGATCTAATAGAATTGTTAAAAATTAAATTTGTATGTATTATTTAAATTAACTGAGTTAAATATTAAAAAAAAAAAAAAAAACGAGTTAAAAAACCAATGTTTATGCAACATGAACAACACTAACCCCCCACCATTTTGACCCCCCACCCCAAATGTTTTCTAACAAAAATCTCCTCTGCTTTTCTTGTTGGAGCACTTCCTTCCCGAGCTCCCTGATCTTCGCCGCACATCACTTGTGCGTGGAGGGAAATGCGTTGCAGCCGGCCCTGCAGGCAGTTTCCAAACGCTGCGCTCTGAGGTTAAAAGAAACTTCCCTTAGATATTACAAGACAAACATTTATTGAGCTTCTCCAGTGGGACTGAAGACAAATCCCCATTTGGTTGAGCAGATGTTTCTGTGTTGTGCAACAACTGTCTGCGAAACCTGTCATTCCTCCGGAGTAACAGAGATCACATATGCATCATCTGTTCTCAACCACAGCAGCAAAAACCGTACAATGTTACAGGCACAGCCTGATGTTCACCATCTCTGTACTAACTCCTGTTGCGCTAGGCCACATTACCGCAGGAGAAAGTGACATGTATATACCTATAAACGCCGAAGTCCTCACCGACTCATCACTAATTCTCCCACTTAATAATAATAATAAAGAAGGCTAAAACATGGCGCCATGATAACCTATCATGTCCTTGAAAAAACTTTGCACTTCCCACTTTCCTACATTGGATGGTTTGTTCGATATCACCATCAAACGCAAGAGCCCTCCAGGGTCACATTGGGGTCTTCCAGAGTACCTACAAAGCAGAAACTGGGCTCCATCGTTCCTTATCGTGTCTTTGGAAAAACCTACCGATTTATATAAATTTATGTAAAAAAGCAAACCTGTGGACACCGTAGTCACAACTCACACTATATTCATTCCACATATTCATTTCAGATTTTTAATTGCCACAAACCTCACTCTATAATAATAACTTTATTTTAAATTTATAAACTCCAAAGCCATCACTCATTTAAACACTTGCATTTCAACTTTCACATTTTTATCAGGTTCTCCATCATAGCGCAGTACGGGTATTCCGCTAGTATAATAGAAATGTGATTTATAATTACTCTCATAGGGCGCAGCTTTAACAGAGGAAATATAAAAATTATTTTTAAGTTATTCCCACTGTGAAGTACAGCAGGGGATTTGTAACGTTATTGGTTTTAAAAAAAAATCAAAGATCCTAGAAAGTTTGTACCGACACACGGTGCCGTTAACTCATGTACTAGTAGCTGAAGAACATCATAAAGTCGACACAGACCTGTTTAACAGATCACGTGCACATGACCATCCCACCACCGGTGCCCCACCCACTGCCCTTCAGATAGAGTCAAATCACAATGAATAATTTAATAAGCATGATGTTGTTGTTTTTTTTAAGTTATCGAATCAGTACGACTGAAATCCGATTCGGAAACCTCAGTGCAAAGAGCGAAGCAGATGAGATTGATTAATTAACCCGTCCCATGTTTAAGCAGAAAGGTATTTATTTGCGTGAGCGGCCGGCGTCCGGAATTAAATGACAAAGGGAAGAAAGGAGAAGGAAAAGCAAGACAAAGGAGTCATTCTTTATTTCTGATGAAGCCGGCGTTTTCACGAGCGAGCGGCGATCGAGTTGCAGCACAAAGTGGTTTGTGGGGAATTATAAATAAATACGGGTTAAAACGGGCGATCTGGAGCAGAGGAGGGCTCTTTTGTTTACGGGCTGCTCCAGAGACCTGAAATGGACCCTCCGAATAAATAAATACAACTGCTACAGGAAGTTCAGTTGCTTCCCCCTCAGGTCCAGTTCGGTTTTATTAGCTACAGTCGTGCAGAGATACTAAACAATGACTCGTCTCCGCCTTCTTTTTAAGAGCCTGTACTTCAGGAGCCTTTCGTTCTGCCTTTATCTGCCTCCCCCTGGAGAGATGCATGTGGGTAACATCTAAATGCCAACCCGTGTTAGTCGAGCCCTCGTTCAGGACTTTGCCGCCGACCTCGTTATCTCTCCTCGGGGGTTTGGTAATGATTTTTAATAGCTGTAATATTCACCCTAATGACCAGTTCTCTAGTTTGTTTACTCGAGCATATCCTCTGGAGTCTGAAGAACACGGGAGGGGTAGAGGAGGACAGGTGGGTTCGTTGGAAGCCAGGCACAGAGGGAACAGCTTGCCCTCACAGTAGGGGTCCTACAGCAGGCACAGGTGAAACGCTATGCACCTCCTCACCCCCTCCCTTGCACTTCTTATAGTGTCTACCTGACACCACACTCAGGAGGAAAGGGAGTCTGGAATATCGGGCAATAGAGACGCAAGTAAATGTGCCATCTGGCAGAGGATTTGACGATCGCGATGTCTGCAAAAATTTCTGGATGTTACCTAATAATGGTGTCACGCTCATAAATGTACAAGGCACTTCCCCCCACATCTGCACGCCCACCTCCACTCAGCGAATCTCTGTAGAGAAATCGCACACGATGTGTCGTAAAATGTATGAATTTGCATTTCAGAAATGTCTTGGCACAAGGGATATCACTCCCTTGTTTACCCGACAGCCTCTTGCCAGTTAGGTTACAAGGCCTTTGTGGAGTTGGCAAGTTCTCCCCGAATGTGTGTGGGTTTACTCCAGGAACTCTATATTACAAAAACTTTCTATAAAACGAATAAAAGCAAATCAACTTAATTAAAAGAGCAAGACCTGAGTAAGTGGAGCTATCCTAGTGAAGCCAACTACAATGAATAAGAAAACGAGCAGTTACACAACTTAAAGGTAAAAAGCTTCTTTGGGAGACAGTTCAGTTCACATCAGGGGGCAGAAACACCAGGAATGTACACCTACAACTTTCAAAATGTCTAATTATTGCACCCATAGAAGCTTGTTGGCATCAGAAACAGAGTCCATGGGTGGGTCCCATCAACTAAGGTTTCCCAGGGCGTTTCAGGACGGACGCAACCACTGGCTGCCATTTAAGGTCTTAACCAAGCGCACCGGCTCCTACTCTAATTGAATCTTCATATTTAAGGATCACTTTCCACATCCATTTCCGCTACCCCTGCCCGCAGTTCCCCTCAAACTGCGGCAGTGTACAGACCGGGAGTTCTTGGTCATGCTCGTTTCCTCACTCCCTCCGCTCTGTTTTTCCCCTCGATGCGGGGATATCTAATCTGCTTCATTAATGCTCCCATTCGACCATCAGGGTTGATCTCCTGCCGTCGGCTCACGTTTCATCCTCCTCTTCCACTTCTGCACCTGGCTGAGCCAATACCTGAACTCAACGACTAGAAATAATTATTAGAGTGGGCGAAAATACTGTGCGTGGCCCTTTGCAGGACCCTGCAGATGAGATGTCCTGGAACAACCCCGTCCATGTACAATGTGGGGTTTTTAAACAAAGGACCTTCGGTTTCCTAAATGCAGCAGGTACAATGAGGTTAACAGTATCATTAAACCACTCTGTAGTCTGTATGGAACGGGGAGTACCATATCATTTTGCACAAGGGGATGGGGGATTTTCTTCATTCCACGAGGTCAGCGCCACTACAGAGCTTTGAACTGACTTGCCGACTCGTGTACATTTAGAAGAGATTACCACATGCTGCTTCAGGATGCATCAGACGTTCTGGATTCGCCATAAAACTGCATTAATGGAATGGAGGAGCTTAGCTGCAGCAGAAGCCCACCCAGGCACTACAGGATGGAAGCAATTAAGGGTTACATATGCCCTTCATTGGCTGGTGGATGGCTTAGATCAGCGCTGAAGAGGATCCCGACTGGCAGCGCTGATTGCAAGAGGATGTCTCTACTTATCCAGACAATGGACTCACCTTCTACTGGCCATGCTGGAGCTCTCACACGTTGGCTTCTGCTCAAACAGGAAGATCTGTGATCATTACTATATGATCACTTGCACATCCAGTAGTTGACCTTGATCGGTCTTCTGCTTAGGGACACCTGATGCAGATGTTGTGTGGACAGCCACACGAAAACAAATCTGTAGAAATAGTGGCTGCAGATTCCAGCAAACACATTTACCAAAGTAAATTGAACAGATGGTATCAATATTTTTTTAGACTGTATCACAAAACTTTATCTGTATTATATCACAAGTTAACAGAAAAGTAATCGGGTCACAACTGTAAATCTGAGCCTTCATGACGTTTCATTCCAAGATCGATTCTTTGAGCCAACAATTTAATTATTTTCGATACTAACAAATTCCCCACGATTCGATTTGATTAAAATACGATCCAATATGCAATATTTTTCATACTAAATATGTACTATTATAGAGTGAGGTTCATGGCAATTAAAAGTCTGAAATGAGTAAGTGGAATGAATATGCTGTAGTGAGAGCTGTGAGTACAGTGTCCACGCGGTTGCTTTCTTACGTGAATTTAACAGTAGGTTTTCATAGGACACAATAGGAAATGAAGACGCCAAGTTTCAGCATTGTAGGTACTCACAAAGACGCCAAGCTATCTGAGGTGATGCGTTTCATGGTGATAGTGAAACAATTAGTTTAGTGTTTGAAACAATCAATCAATCGTAGGAAAGCAAGAACCTGTATATTTATTTGTATTCAGCCCCCTTGAACTTTTCAACCTTTTGCCACATTTCAGGCTTCAAACATAAAGATATGAAATTGTATTTTTTATTTGGAAAAAAGCAACAAGTGGGACACAATTGTGAAGTGAAACAAAATTTATTGGAGATTTTATTTAGAAATAAAAAACTGAAAAAAGAGGCGTGCAATATTATTCGGCCCTTTTACTTTTAGTGCAGCAAACTCACTTCAGAAGTTCAGTGAGGATCTCTGAATGATCCATTGTTGACCGAAATGACTGATGATGACAAATAGAATCCACCTGTGTGTAATCAAGTCTCCGTATAAATGCACCTGCTCTGTGATTGTCTCAGAGTTCTGTTTAAAGCACAGAGAGCATCATGACAACCAAGAAACACACCAGGCAGGTCCGAGATAATGTTCATCTCGAGGAGCTCTGTGCAAGGGATCATATTGAAATGGAAGGAGTATCAGACCACTGCAAATCTACCAAGACCCAGCCGTTCCTCTAAACTTTTAGCTCAAACTAGAAGACTGATCAGAGATACAGCCAAGAGGCCCATGATCACATCCATAAACTGCAGAGATCTACAGCTGAGGTGGGAGACTCTGTCCATAGGACAACAATCAGTCATACACTGCACAAATCTGGGTTTTATGGAAGAGTGGCAAGAAGAAAGCCATTTCTCAAAAATATCCATAAAAAGTCTCGTTTATAGTTTGCCACAAACCACCTGGGAGACACACCAAACATGTGGAAGAAGGTGCTCTGGTCAGATGAAACAAGAATTTTGGGCAACAATGAAAAACGTTATGTTTGGCATAAAGGACACACCATCCCCATGGTCAAACATGGTGATGGCAGCATCATGGTTCGGACCTGCTTTTCTTCAGCAGGAACAGGGAAGATGGTTAAATTGATGGGAAGATGGATGGAGCCAAATACAAGACCATTGATCATAAAAATGATCAAAATGTAAATCAAAATCATTATTAGGGCGGCACGGTGGCTTAGTGGTTGCTCTCAGTGCTGGGGTTCCAGGTTCGAATCCCAATCTGCAAACACAGCAAGACACAGCAAACCTTCTTTGAAGCTGGAATTGATGTGCCATCCTAAATAAGCTGCACTACCTGAGCAACTTGTGTGGGTTGTAGACACCGCCTCATGCTACCTCT
>JAOUQT010066162.1:0-10394 GCA_025769995.1 Xyliphius kryptos
AAAACATGAAGGTAAATTGAATGCTCTAAATTGCCCTGTATAGTGTGTGTATGTGTGTGTGTGGATGTGTGAGTGAGCGTGTACCCAGCGATGGATTGGATTGCATCTGCCCAGCGCCCGAGACGTTCTCCCCTGGATGGGCATGGGGAACCCCACCGCGACCCTCATAAAGGAATAAGAGGAAGATAATGAATGAATGAATGAATGAATATATGAACATTTTAAACCTTCATTACTTTCTTGTAGTTTCTGTTCTACGTGGTTGGGTTCAGCATGCACACATTTCTTCCCGCATTCCGTGTCCCTTAACAATATGTTCCCATGTTAAATCACAGAGGACAGAACTTAACTGTTGCTCAAAGTTTACCTAAATGTGTTTACACCTTAAAGCCTTAATCAGTTTCTTAATGCCAAATAAACAAAAGCGGTTACACCATGTGTTCCTATTTTATTCCAAGAAAACAAAATAAAATGTATGTCATTACCCACAAATCTACAATCTGCCCGATTTGCCTCCACGGTATAAACTGCAGTGTACATCTGTTTAAATATTTATTACAGCAGCTGACTGAAGTGAACTTTAACAGTCTATAGGGTCCTAATTACTGGTCATGTGCATCGTTAGTACGAGTCATAATCTAATCAAGGTGGCGCATAATTGCCCAGGTGGGTCAAAGCATAGTCCTACTTCTGAAACAAATTGATTTTCCTTTCCCTTTCTCCATTTCATTTGTCATCCTCAGACAAAAACCAAAGCGAGTCAGGACCATGCAACATAAATAAAACCTATTCATCTGGCAGACAGCTCCTTCATCCATCTGTGGACTGGAACCTAATCTGCAGGAAATGACCTAATGTTGGGTCAGTTACTATTCTGCCTGGAAAGTCTGACTTTTTCTGTACTTTTTATGTGGTCGCCTTGCATTATTCAACAGTCATGGGAAAGAAACGATGCCTGTTAGATTTTATTTCATAGCATTTAAAGCTCTCTCTCTCTTAAAGCTGCTCTCTACATGCAAATGAACAAAACACTTACTGCCATTATAATGAACCCTAACACCTACAACAGTTTGTAAAACATCACAGTCTAATATTGTTACAATGCCCAGCATTCATTCATTCAATAAATGAACATTCATTAATTCATTCATTCATCATTTATTTATTATTCATTCATTTTAAAAGTTTATAGGTTACTCTGGGTCCGTGGGCCATAATTTCGTTTTTGTAACATGCTACATGTTATGAAAATGACAATAAAGCCTCCTTGAATCCTTGAATAAGCTGATCCATGGTCAAGCCCGGGTGCAAATATTGGTTGGTCCCTATTTTTAGGCGGAGGGACTACCGCCGCCTTAAACAAAATGAATGGACTCGCGTATCAGGTCTTGGTCATGGCCAATGAAACCAAGAAAGCATTGAGTTTAGTAAATAAGGAACTGACTGCAGTAAGAGAAGTACAGAATAGTATGGCCCTAGACTTATTGTTTGCTAAGGAGGGCAGGGTTTGTAAAGTTATAAACAGTACCTGCTGCTTTCACATTCCCGATTATTCAGACAACATCACTGATATAATCACCCACATGAAATCGGCCATTCAGGATCCCCCACCTGTGGGTTCGTGGTGGGAGTCGTGGCTATCATGGCTCGGTCCTTGGGGTCATTGGATCGTTACTATCCTGATTCCCATCGTGGTCTTCACCCTATTAGTACTCTGTGGCCTGCCCTGCAACATACAGTGTGTCAGATCCCCGCTAGAACAAATAATGAATAATCTAGTGGATACTCGACATAATGACATGACTATGTTACCATTGCTACGGGACGGGGAAGCACTTGAAGAAAACAAACAAGTATGTATGAGGAATGATTGCCCTTTCTTAGGAAAGGTCAAAAGGGGGATGGTTGTGTATTTCCTTTTTAATACATTTAGCCAGTCACAAACAATTGTGAAAGTGTATAATCATCGAATTATAAAACTGCTTGATTGCATAATTACTGAACAAACCGATTGTGAGGAACAGATCCACAGCTAGGTCATGAGGAGAAAGAGAAAATAACAAAGGAAACATGTCTGGCAAGTTGAGACGGCGGTCTCGCACATGAAGTAAAGAAAGTAATCACATATTTGGTGGTAAGAAGAAGTAATTCTGGGCCCCGGTCTCCGAACACACAGTATATTAGAGGGAGTCAGAGAGACGAGGAGTTTGAAGGACAGGAGGTATAGGATCCAGGTGTACTCGGGTTATGTACTGTTCTTCCAAGATCTGTCAATAAATATAATCTTTGTTCATTTACTTATGTGTCTATCTCTCTGTGATTGTTTTCAGAATATTTCTTTTACTGCATACAGGAATGTAATTTTGGTTAAATAAAGCGGTTTCAAAAATAAAAAAAAACGTCCCCTTTCAAACCAGCACGCTGACAGTTTGGTCAAACAACACAACCAATACCATGTCCTTACTGAGGAGTTGGCAACAGTGTCTGCAAAAATATGATACTTACTAAAGCTGCAGAGAAAAATATGTGCTTGTGTGCTTTGAAATTTGAATAACAAACTGTTGTCGACATCTAAAACATTTAACGCAAATCTAAGAACTCTCCTGCTACAGGAGGTTATAATGAAATGGGTGGGCATAATAATACCCTAGTTTGACTTAAAATGTTAGAAATGCGTGAAATAATAATAACATTTAGTGCCTTCTTCCCACATGTGCTTTATTTCTCCTTGTTTGTTTTAACATTTTTAGAGGCCCAGCCCCCGTGACTCTTGGGGGTAGTGACTTGAGACATTGCTGTGTTCTCCAGCCAATCGGAAGGCTCCAGCACACACCTGCAGCTCATCATGAAGGCAATCAGATAGAGCTTAAAAGAAACTGCCTTGAGCCTGTCTCATTGCTGTTTCGTTTCAGCTTCTAGCCTGGTAAACGTCCCAATCTTGCCTCTATTACATCGTCCTGGATGGTGCCGCGATGTTATTAAGTTTATCATTGTCTTAACACTAATTTATTTTCTTTATTTTTCAAGTCTGCTGCTTAGCCCTGAAAAAGACTGTTGCCTTCTAGCCTGGAGCTTTGTCCCAACTTTGTTGGACTGTCTCATCTAAGTTGCACCACACGAAGAGCACAAAGACCCCACTACCGTACCCAGGATCACTAAGAGCGTCCTCCTCAAGTTCTAAATTAACTTGTTTAAGTTGACTTTTATCCAGTCTCGGTGTGTACATCTGCACATTGGTTCAAATGTGTCCTCCATGTTCCCCTAGTCCAAAAACATGGATTTAAATCTAATATGCGAGTTCATCTGAACAATGAAGGGTAAAATGCCGAAAGAAGAAAACATGTAGGCGTTATCATTGTGAAATAACATTTGTAAATAAAAGGGTGTTTTAATTAATAAGCTTTAGTAATTCAGACGGAATTGTAGATCATTGATAAGGTAGATGATTGGCCCTTCCTCGATAAAAGTTTTAATCAGTGTAGCTATCATTTTGCACTGATCTGAGACTGAATTGGTACAAAATAAAGTAGCTTATGAGTAGTTACAATACTTTAGCCATTTGTGTAACATAGCTTGCTATATTTCTGGGTGGTAGCTTTTGTGTAGTGAAGCTTTTGTGTAGTGAAGCTTCTCTTATTGTCGAGTAACCATAATAGCTTAAGCTCACTACATTTTACAAGAGGCTTACCCAACACTGCCAACGTATTAAAACCAACATTATATCTCAGTAAAAAGTCAAAACATTTTAGCGTTAAGACACATTTCTCTGACCTGAACTTATTTGTGGAATCATAAATGATCTTCTGACCACTTGCAGGAGCATTCTGTAACACCTGAGCTTCGTCTGAACACAATTAATCTGACGTTCCTTTAGATTCATCGCTATGACAACCACTGCTCTCGAAGTTCCAAAGGTGATGGGCATCCAAAGCTCCCTCTGGACATTAGATTTATATACAGTGGTGTGAAAAAGTGTTTGCCCCCTTCTTCATTTTCAGTTTGTCACACGTAGGTGTTTCGGAACATCAAACCAATTTAAACCGTAAAGACAACACAAGCTGTTTGTTATTAAGGGACAAAAAATCCAAACCTACGTCCCTGTGTGAAAAAGTGAAAAATTGCCGCATACACCTAATAACTGGTTGGGCCACCCTTAGCAGCAACAACTGCAACTGCAACTAGGCCACTCCAAAGTCTTAATTTTGTTTTTCTTCAGCCATTCAGAGGTGGACTTGCTGGTGTGCTGGTGATCATTGTCCTGCTGCAGAACCCAAGTTCGTTTCAGCGTGATGTCACGAACAGATGGTTGGACATTCTCCTTCAAGATCTTCTGGTAGACAGCAGAATTCATAGTTCCATTTATCACAGCAAGTCTTCCAGGTCCTGATGCAGCAAAACAGCCCCAGACCATCACGCTACCACCACCATATTTCACTGTGGGTATAATGTTCTTTTTTTTTTTTAAATGCAGTGTTTTGTTTTTTCTTACGCCCGATGTAATGGGACACATCACACATGGGGGATCATCATAATGTGTTTTGAAAAAATGAAGACAAGCTTTAATGATCATGGGTAGTTTTATTCTTGGACCTCTGCCATGCAGGCCAATTTTGGCCCAGGCTCTTTCTGATGGATGAGGCATGAACTCTGACCTTAACTAAGGCAAGTGAGGCCTGCAGTTCTTTGGAGGTTGTTTTGGGGTTTTTTGTGACCTCTTGATGAGTCGCTGCTGCGCTCTTGTGGTAATTTTGGGCGGCCGGCCATTCCAGGGAAGGTTCACCACTGTTTCATGTCTTCGTCATTTGTTGATAATGGCTCTCACTGTTGTTCGCTGGATTCCCAAAGCTTTTGAAATAGCTTTATAATCCTGAGATAGATCTTAATTACTTAATTTTTCAATTTTTTTTTCTGAATCTCTTTGGATCTTGGCATTATGTGTAGCTTTTAAGCATCTTTTTTTGAACTTCAATCACTTTTTCATACACATGAAGGTTTGGATATTTTTTCTCCCTTAGTAATAAACACCTTTACAATGCGTTTACTTGCATTGTCTTTACTATTTAAATTGGTTTGATGTTCCGAAACATGTGTGACAAGAATGCAAAAACAGGAAAAGAGAAAGGGGGCAAACACTTTTTCACACTACTGTAACCTAGAACATTAAGTTTATTTGTATGTTCCTCTATTCTACAGCTTTAAATTTACGCAAATGATTTATTATGCAAACCAAGTGATGAGGTCATTTAGCAACTTCTAGCAACCTTTAGGACAGCCAGTAGCTACTTTCCTTACTGAGGAGTTGGCAACACTGCATCGTCACTAGAGAATGCTAAACACAATTAAAACACAGTTCAAGGATTCAAGGAGGATTTATTGTCATTTTTATCATATGTAGCATGTCATAAAAACGAAATTTTGGCCCACGGACCCAGAGTAACCCTATAACCTTTTAGGCTAAAGAAAACCAATGTGTACATTGTATTTATATATGTATATATACACTGAGTAAGATTATAAATATAGATTTTAATATTCTTTTATATGTTTTTAAGTCTTTATATGAACTTGGCCTGCCTCATCTCTCTGAGCTGCTCCATCTGCATGTGCGTGCCCGCTCGGTGCCTCAGATCAGTTAATCAGCTGCTCCAGGAGGTACCAAGGTCCAGTTGTAGGCTCAGAGGGCATTGAGCCTTTTTGATTGGGGTTTCCTAAATTAATGGACATGTTAGACAGTCCTCCTCACTGTCTTTATTTTATTTGTTTTAATGGTCTTAATTGTTTGCTTTTTTATTAATTGTCCTGTTTTATGGCTTACATGGCTCTATAAATAAAGCTGAGATGGCATTCTGAGGGCGTGAGCATGGTAGGGTGGCAGGGTTTAGATGGTACAGCAGCCCCAGTAACCAGCATTTCAGTGCCTCACCTTCTGATGGTGTGCGGGGTGCGGACGCATCAGAACCATGAGCTCGACAACTTTATCTGTAAAGATTGATCAAATTGCTGAGGTGACGTTTTTTGCTCATGTTCAGGCTCTGCAGTGTTTTATGGGTAAAATAAAGGCAGTTAAAAACCTGAAAGTACTGAACAATCTGCACCAATCTGCATTCAATGATTGGTTTGCTATTAAATACAAGACCCCTTCAGTGTCTCATCAGGTTCTTCCCAAGTATCTCCAAGGCTGAAAAAGGTTCTCTTTCCTACATTCGATTGTTCATTCACTATCGCCATTGAACACAACACCTTGGTTGGATTAGGGTCTTGGCCAGTACCTACAAAGCTGAAACTTGGCTCCGTCATTCCTGTCTTTGGAAAACCTACTGATAAATTCCAGTGAGAAAGCAAGCGCGTGGACACCGTAGTACCAACTGTCACTATTCATTTCAGATTTTTTATTTATAATAATACTTTAATTAAACTCCAAACCCATCACTCATTCAAAAACGACTGACTTTCAACTTTGATGTTATTAGGTTCTCCACCATAGTGCAGCACGGCTATTACTGTAGTCCAGTGGTTTTCAACCTTTTTTGAGCCACAGCACATATTTTACATGAAAAAAATCCTGCGACATAGCGCCATCCGAAAAAGTTAATGCAGCACATATAACGACCAATATCATTTGTGAATTTGCTCAGTGGGAGAACACAAATCTGATATTCTGTAGGGGTTGAAGAGAGGCACACACAAAGCTCTTCCTCAGCTGCTCTCAGGCTCGCTCTGTTTTTAGTTTTTGTAGCATCATGCCTGAAACACTCAGCTCACACAGAAAATGGGAGCAATGTTGAAATGGCTTAAGACCTGATTGGTTTCTATAGGGTTTATATCCAACCCCAAATAGGATTTAACAAAAGTAGGTGGAATTAACTCGTAAAAATCCCAGCCACCAGAACTAAATCTTATGCATGTAAAAAAAAATTCAGAGGTGAAACAGGAATAATTCATACATATGCAAAAAGCTGGTTTTGAACTTTACAATGCTGTATGTGATGAGAGATTATGATAAAGACCAAAAAGGAATGCTAGTTAAAAGATGCAGAACCGATCAGACCGGTGCCTGGTAGAAGGTTAAATTCAACAAACTATATAAATCCAGTGTAGTCCATCCTGTGTGTGTATATATAAGAAAACACTTAAACAACACAATGTAACTCAACCACACTCCTGTAAAATCAACCTGTCCACTTAGGAAGCAACACTGATTGGGAATTAATTTCCCTTGCTGTTGTGTAAATGTAACAGACAACATTGAGATCTAGGATGTGTTATTTTAGTGTTCCCTTTCATTTTTATTTTTTTTTAGCAATATATATATATATATATGTACATACATACATACAATGTAATGATTTTACTGAAGTAAATCTAAAGCACATCCTAACCGTATAAGCTGATAAACATCTAAAGTTCATCACTCTGGCCCAAAAGAGTAGCACAGTCGTCCTAAGGTTCATTGGGACTTTCAGTTCCTGTCTGGGGTGCGTCAAGAACAGAGACGCAAGAGCAGGGCACATACTGTTTAAGCAGAACCTGATCGTACAGCAGGAGAGGACAGTAAAGTAACGGAGCTGAAGTTAGTGAATCGAACCCTGGTTGGTTGGTTGTTTGGTTGGTTGGTGTCACCATGTTCAGCTGCAGCACAGAGCTGACGGTCCAGAATCCTGTCTTTCTCTCCAGTCAGTATGTAAGTAACATCATCTTCACTATGATGGACTTTATTTATTAGTATGGAACCACATTTCGTTTCATTCCATTCCAATTTTTAGAAATGTGTTTTCAGTTTCCATTTGAGTGTTATTCAATTTGATCAGGTTATTTGTAGCATTTTCTTTCAGTTACTCAAGACTTGTTTCATAAACTTCCTCCTCACGTTGCAAGTCTTTGTCTAGACAGTCATGCTTTCTTCAAATAGCCTGATTAGTGTGTCCTCGCCGCGAGTCCTCATCCCCCAGCTAACAGGGTTATGATGCGGTTAGGAATGGATGTAAATATTTAGCCACGTCTCTGCCACAAATACCACTCTCATCAGGTTTACAGATCACAGCAGGACGGCAGTGGACACGCCCACTCTGCCAGTACGTTTGCTATGTTAACATATCTGGGATTAGGATTAACGATCAAATCATTTTAATGATGGCGCTACCTTCCAGCTCATGTTGTAGAGGCTATTCTTTAGATTTGGGGGTGTGGCTGTGGGAATGTGTGGTCGCTTAATTAAAAGCTAATGTGCTGTGGGGTTACATCAGATGATGTTTGCTAAGAAGAGATGACTCACTGCGATAATTTTAATAATCAGAGATGAAGTCCGACTCTATTTCATTTACTTCATGCTTTTATACTAAACTTCAGATTTGGGTGTACTGGTGCTTTCAAACATTTGGTCATTTAGCGGACGCTTTTATCCAAAACGACTCACAAGTATCCCTCTTAATATTCCGGGTCAGAACACAGGGGTACATACAGAATCCCTGGAGCATTGAGGGTTAAGGGTCTTGCTCAAGGACCCACATTAATAACTTCAGTCAACCTGGCATTTGAACACACAACACTAAGATAGCCCAACACCCTGACCACAGATCTACCACACCCATTGTACTTTTTCATCATCACAATTGCAAAGACACACGGACACGCCCTGAATCGAGTTGACAGCTCACTAAAGATATCTAAAATAGGGCCCTTTGTGTAAAATCAAGGAGCAATATCAAATAAAGTGACCGATGAGTGTATATCTATAAAATATATGAGTTTCATCTTGTAGATGTTCTTCATAACAAGATTTTATCAGTTGTTATGAAACGCATCAACTTTCATTTTAGAAAAAAAGCTGTGGTTTATTATTTTCTGCACCTTAGTTCTTGCTGTATTCTTTAGTTTTTCTGCTTAAATTATTATTATTTCTGCTTACTGCTATATGATTAAGGATTCAACCACTGTCCCCCTGTGGAAAGGGAAAAAAAATCATTTCACATTGCATCAACTTTCACAGAATACTTAATAAAGTCAGCATGCGCTTACAGACAACCACGGATCCCACCGTGCATAAGATAGAGCCGCTAAATTAGCCGTTTCAAGCTGTCAATACCCAGTCAACATGCATTTCCACATTTCTTAAATTGTAGTTTTAAAGCATTCGAGACACGTGTGAGCGGCAACATGTCGTCTGCAAGACAGTCTCATCTCCTCTGTAAACACCTTTCACTGGCAGCCCGGGGCTCTATTCCCGAAAGACGATTTCCATCAAGCCTCTGCAGTCTAGTCTTCGCAATGCTCAGGGAAAACTTCGCGCTTCGTAAAGGTCAAATACGGATGGATTAGTGTCTTTAATATGTTCGAGTGATTTATGTAATGTCCTCTTTTTCCTCAATAGATCAGAGCCATCTAGTAGAGTAGAGCTGTTTTATTTCTTCAAAAGATGCACAGAGCTTTTAATTTGGGCTCTGCCTGCAAGTTAAGGTAAAATACACCTTGTCCATAATGTTCTTTTTTGCTGCAGTAATTTCTTTTTGCATGTGATACTTTGCCTTTTGATATCAATTCCCAAGAAGAAAATAATACCACATTATTTTGGTTTTAGGCAACAAGCCATTGATTAACATTCCCACATAGAGGGAGGCTTTAAACACGAGATGGGTTTTGTACTTATATTCTATTATGCAAATGTATAGGCAATGTGACCGAATGAAATATAGTATGCACGAATCGCTACGATTCTCTTTAATAGCTCCACAAATATAAATAGCCTATGGGCCCATTATTGAGGCAGCTAGAGGTGTGCCATCATCGCAAGTGCCGTAACTCATTTATATGAGCAAATGTCCTGGTTTTCACATTCGTTATCATGCTGTTAATAAAGTGAAAGATCCATACGAAGAGCACCTTGATAAAAACCGCCCTGCTCTGTGGATAATCCCAAATATGTATATGGCTATTAAGGAGACACAGCTGCAGCTCTGGACTGACAGCGGCAGTCCTGAAATGACTGTTTTCTTTTCTTTTTTTTTTTTTTTTTTTGGTGGATTGAAACAAACTAAATTAATTTACACAGCTAGTTGCTAAAGTTAAGGGAAAAGAAAAACATTGCCCCAAGGCCAAGACACAGTATTGCCAGCGGACTAATTCTGACCCCTGCTGGCACATTGTTCAGGGGCATTTTAATCTGCTTTTAAGCTTCTGAAGACCTTTGGATTTTGGCTGTGTCTTTAAGAAAGTGCAGTTCAGTGTGGATTTTGTGTGTGTGTAAGAGAGAAAGCGAGAGAAGATGATGGTCTGTAGTATCAATTATATGCTGTAGATAGATTTTCAACAATCAATTGTAATAGTAGAAACTCGTCCATGAACAGAGAAGCTGATCATGTCATGATGAAGTGCCAAAAGAATATCTCGAAATGTCTCTG
>JAOUQT010066173.1:0-10393 GCA_025769995.1 Xyliphius kryptos
GCACGGATGGGTTAAATGCAGAGGACCAATTCCGCTGTGTGTAAACATAGTGGCAAAATGTATCACTTTCACTTTCACTGAAGAAAATTGTAAGCAACAGTGTCATAAAAAAGCCTAATAAATCATCATACATTCAATAGAATATCTTCTAAAATGTGAGTTTTTTATCCATGAGGGATTTCATAAGGATGTACAAAATATTTTGCAGAATAATTCCTGACACTGAATAACTAATCTTGTAAAAGGGAAAGAAGAGTCAAATACAGTTTGTGTTGACCTATTAAATTTGCAAAACCCTGTGCAATATATGTACCACATGACCTGCAAAAAAAGACTGATATATGCTGGTTTGGCAACAGCCCTGGAGGACAGCCGAATTAAGCAGGAAGTTTGTCTTTAATTATGCTTGGCTGTTCTGGCCAACTCATGAAAAAAAAAAAACTGTTTTGTATGGCTGCTGTGTCTTTTCTTTTTGCTATGTTGATAAAATTTAAATGAATACCAGCAGAAGAAAAAGGTGAATGCTTCTAGATTTTAGTACACGTATAACAGTGTGACCCCAGAGCTGCTAAGATGAGCTTAAAACATTTTTCTTTTTTAATATTTTATTACATTACATACGTCTTTGTAATGTGATAAAACATATGTTTTATTGCCTATTACATACGTCTTTATTAGCCTATGTGTCAGTAACAGTGTGCCAAACTATTCACCTTGCATATGGCAGCTTTCTTATAATAGACTACACTATGCCGGTAGATCAACACATCACCCTAAAGTGCTTAACCTCCTTAACGACAAAGCAGCAGAAACACAAAAGACACTCAGCATCAGTGCACAGCAAGAATGGGGCATATCCAAGAGCAATGCTAGTACAATGTAGACATTTTAATCATGAGGCTTTTTTCCTCCTAACAGTCATATGCAAATTTAGTTTAACAGTTTCACCCGAAAAAGCCACTTTTAGCTGGCTCAATTATGGGTCGCCACAGAGGCTTATCCTTCTGCATGACTAATTTGGCATGTTTTATGTCGTATACCCTTGTATTCAGAGGTGGTTTTGTTATTC
The DNA here is from genome assembly GCA_025769995.1 of Xyliphius kryptos. Classification (NCBI taxonomy): domain Eukaryota; kingdom Metazoa; phylum Chordata; class Actinopteri; order Siluriformes; family Aspredinidae; genus Xyliphius; species Xyliphius kryptos. Next base: position 1,070 of record JAOUQT010066173.1, read on the forward strand.
ACCAACCAACCATCATGTTGCAGTTCTGCCCTGGGATACAAACTGGCTATTAATAGAACTTTGCACTACCTGTTGACCTATGTGTCAGCTATAGTATGGAGTGGGAGAAATTGTTAGAATGTACTAGTTTAGACATTGTTAGAAAGTACTTAATTAACAATCTAAACAATCTAAAAACTACTAAACCCTTGGTCTGCCCAGAAGCCACATATAGATGTGAAGTCTGGACACTGAAGAAAGAATAAAGCAGTATTTAGGTTTTTGACATAAAGTGCTTCTGGAAGTTGTTGAGGATCTCATGGATGACCACTGACCAAGACTACAAGATGGCCTGAACAGAAAAGATCTTACTGAAACCCATCAAATCGCACATGGTATGTGATGAAGCACCAACATGACAGCATTGACAAAAGTATTAAGACAGGTGTTACGATAAGTCTAAGAATATCTTGGATGGTCATCATAACTTGCAAAAGTTGATCATGGGCAAGACAAATACAAACAACACTAGGCAGAAGGAATTGACAGCACATGATATCATTAATAATGCACCCACTAAAAACACAGTCATATTACTTAATGGTAAATAACTAAGCCACATTTAGTCAAGGTAAGATAAATGCTGGGCAAAGAACAAAACTGTGAACACAATATAAAAACTGTGAAAGAGTCATGATGGTATCTGGCCACAAGGAATTCCTTTTTCCATCCATCCAACCAATCTATCCAACATTTCTCCTGTCACAACTATAAATTCACCTTGGTCCACTTGCATTGTGTCCATTGACATGGTGCCTACTATAAAACCACACTCCTTGTCTTGTATTTATAGTTCCATTAAATCTATTGGTCTGGAACTGTGTAGTCAGTAACATCAGGAGTTAGTAAATCTGGCACAGAACATTCCTTATTTCAGTGAAAAGGATTATGGCATACCATGTTCAGTGATCCTGCTCCGGACTCAGTGACAGAATCATCAAATTAACTTATCATGACTAGCCGGCTCTAATGTACAGAAAACATGGAAAAGCTTGAAAGACTGCTAAATGTACCAAACCACCACTCGCTGATATTCTTAATATATGGCAAAATGATTCATTGAACAGCCTTCAAAACTCTTTGGATCAATTATGGTATGGTCTGTTCAAGCTGAACTACAAAATACCCCAGCTAATATTACAGATAGTGTTGATACACATTTATTTCTGCCTAATCTCTCAGCTTTTTAACCGTTCATATTCATTAATTATAAAATGTTTAAGGTTGAGCTACGAGCCAGGAATGCACCTAGGGTTTGCAACCCCCATTCTCGCTTAGGAAGCAAACACCGTTAGCAGCCCCCACCCGTTTTTGCATAAGAACCAAACATGGTACAACTAAGGTGTCCTGGTTTTTCATTACTCAGTCCTGGCAACCTTAAATGCACCACTGTTATTGATCATAGCATATGCATAGCCATTTGCAAATGGTTTACCAAATAATCCAATAATTTATCTAACAGATTCAGTTAACATTCACGCTCAATGTTGTAATCTGTCGCGTATGTGGACAGGTGCCCAGCTCTTTCTTCAAAAATTCACAGACTTGTGCAACATACTTTAACAAATATTAGCAGCAGACATACCAGAAAACCAAAAAAAAATCCAACCCATGCAAGCTGCTCTTCTAACTCACAAGTAGGGCAGCCATTTTCCTTGCACCGCTGTAACAGATGAACTAAGATAGCATGTTAAAATCTTCACAGCAATAAAAAGGGAGCTCATATAGATAGGACCTCATATAGATAGGACAGATAAGACAGTCTTGCTAACAAAGATAGTAATATAACCATACTGTGTACCATTTTCGACTCATCCTTGTATTTCAGATAGCATAACATAGCTGACGTTTCCACATATCAGTGGATTCTCCAAAAAAGTTCCAAAATACTAAACCAGAACCATGGCTATTATTGCTGACAACTAATACAATAGCATTTTCTACATTCTACATTTTACAATAGAACAAAGACCTGTCAAAGACCTGGTTGCAATAAGCACTAACACCAAAGATGAATAAAGCACCACAAGAAATCACCCACCAACCAATTTTCCTGATTCATCAATCTCCCTTGCGATATAATCCACACAGGAAATCAAAAAGCATGATAAAAAATATTGCACTTCAGAAAGCCTAACTCTCCTTAGCAACATATCTGTTGCCTTGTAAGTGGAAAGAGCATCGATCCATTGACAACTTGTTCTGACACTGGACACAATGGCACAGTAAATCTAATTGAGGGTGAACCGCTGTAGGAAATTTCTAAACGGGATTGCAGTTGTAATGGAGAATCAAAGCATGAGTCCAAATGCCACCATTGTGCTCAGTTCTATTCTAGCACACAGAATGGTTGAAAAAACAGACTAGGTTATATAAAAAACTGCATTTATTAAACAGATATTAAACTGCAAACTGGATTTTATGCTAGCACAGTGTTGGTAGTCAAGGTTATGCTCGTAATATTGCATGTTGTACATTGCAAATTATTGATTCCAATTTATTTGACAAGATGAGCCTGCCTAGAATTGTGCAATCCCTAACAAACTGAACTGAATAATGTCTGTCTGTTGCTGTCTCTATGTGTCTTTTACCTTTCACTCTGTCTTATTAAAAAATTTCTTACTCCCATAAAAGTGCACTGAAAATGAACGAGGTAAAGCAGCTATTACCTCTGCTTCACTGATAGGGGTTGTTTGCTAAGTGCAAGCTAAACATTCACATAAACTGCACCTAATAAATAACGAAAGTCCATTTATTAACATGTTGCTTGATTTATTTTTTATACAATAAACTCAAGTACATAAAGTCAAATGCTAGCATTAAACAAACCAAGTTAATATAAAGATCTCATAATTTTGTTGCCTCTAAATATAATTTTCTTTGTAGAATTGTAAGGGGTAAATTTTTAACAAACAGAGGGTGAAAACAAAAGCTCTCTCTATCTGTCTTAGCCACTAGAAATGTAAATCATTCATCATTATCCTCCACACTGGGTCGAGGGCCAGCCGGCGCCAATCCGGCACCTCAGGGCGCAGGGGTAGGATCTAAACTAGACAGGGGGCCACTCATATATACGCATTCACACACTAAGGGGCACTTTAGGGACACCAAATAACTTAATGTACATGTTTTTGGAATGCGAGAGGCAACCGAAGAAACCAGAGGAAACCCAAGCGAACACAGGGAGAAAATGCAAACTTCACACAGAAATTTCCTGATGATCGAACTGTGGTCGTACTTGCTGTGAGGTGATAGTACTACCCACTGTGCTGCCTACATGTACCTCTATATTAAATATAGGTACCTATATGTTAACTACATGTATGTGTGTAAAGAATGTTGAAATGATATATGAAACATACAGAGTTTTTAATGTACAAGCTGCTAATTACATAGCATACAGTACATGGAAATATTGAAAAAAGAGTCTGTGCCTCACCACATCAGTGGTGGACTGTGATAAACTTTTTGAAAAATACTGTACCTTTTTTATCTGAGTATCAGTACTGTATAAAATGGGTCTTTTTTCGAGCCAACAAGACCTGTGTTCCTGTATTGGATAAGTGAGTTTTACAAATTCAGTAGCTTAAGGGCACCATGAAAAAGTCAGAACTAAGACTTTATTCCATTTAATTTAAAACGAAAAAAAAAAAAAAACAATATGGTCACATTCTTAAGTCTCAAGTAGTTTTATTGTCATTTCAGTCATATACAGTGTTACAGAGTTACACAGTTACACAATGAAACGAAACAACGTTCCTCCAGACCAAGGTGCTACACACAACATTAAGTGCACTTGTGCAAACAGTACAAACAATAAATACACACAACGGAGCTGCTCAGACAGACGATAAGATGTCGGTGAAGACCTCGGTTAGCTGGTCTGCACATTCTCTAAGGACTTTGCCAGGAATGTTGTCTGGTCCAGCAGCTTTCCATGGGTTGACTCTGCATAGAGTTTTCCTCTGACAAGAGGAAAGATAGAGTTTTCCTGTGGGTCTGTATGCAGGAATTAGCATAACAGACATGTGATCTGAGTATCCGAGATGGGGGCGGGGCTCAGCCCTATACGCGCCGTTTGTGTAAATAAGATACAGCGGCTAGCCCGTCTAGCTGAATGGCAGCGTCCAGAATTCTGTCGTTGAGCCATGTCTCCGTAAAAACAAAAACACAACAGTCCCTGGATTCTCGCCGTGTAGTTCTCTGTAGTATATGTAGTATAGCCATTGTAGTATAGCCATTGTATAGTATAAGTAGTATATATGGTATATATGAAATCAATTCCACAGTTCATCCTAAAATTAGATGTGAAACATTTTTGTCAGCAAGCGTTCCATCATGATTTGTGGCTCTTTGATTAGTCAAGGATATTTCTCTTTGATGATGTAAAATTGGCTTGAAAATCCTTTATGAGGCATTTTACTTTTTAATTAAAAGGCATGCTCCCTTCCGCAAATTTCAAGTAAAGGGTAGAAATAACCCTCGGTTCTCTGCTGAGCTGTCTAATATGTTAAAAGATCGAGATAATGCTTGCGCTAAAGCCAGGAGACCCAAATCAGAGAGTGACTCGCTGGTGTTCAAACAACTGAGGAATTGTTTTACTTCCCAATGTAAAAAGGCAAAAACCCAGTTCAAAATGAATTAAATTTTATCAAGTAATTAAATCCTCTTTTTGAGATGAAATAACTAACAACATACCAACTTGTATTTTTAATAATACACAAAATGTAACAGATAAATTAGCTATTATTAATTGTTTATTAAACATTTTATTTCATAAGGATCCTTGTTGAAATCATTGCAAAAAAAGGCTTTTAAATGTTCTTTAAACTGTGATGCCAAACATAAAAATAAAAAGGCATTAGATTGTTAATACTTACATTAACTTTTAGTGGGAACTGTGTTTTTGATCACTTTTTTGGTGTTAGTTTTGTTGTGCTAATTAATAGAACGGATCTGAGTGTTCATCACTCATCTTGGGTTCATGACTTCAGTTTGGATGCCTTTCGTGTTATTGGAACTTTTTGAAACATTTTTAGTATAAAATGTGTAATAATTAATGAAATGGACTAAATATCTGAAATAAATTGTACAATTATCTATACAGTTTAGTGGTGCTTTGGGATGAGTAAGTCAAGACACCTGTAACACACTCCTGGAAGGGTACAAGCACGTGCTTGTGAGCAAGTGGGCGTGTCAATGCCTGCAGGAAATGAATGGAGTGGTGTGGGATGAAGAAATGGAAAAACAAACTTTATTCAAAGATGAATACATGACTAATAGCAATATGAAAATATGAAAATGAATAATGCAAGCTGCAGCTGGCTATTAAATTCAATTCAATTCAATTTTATTTATAAAGCGCCTTTAACAATAAACATTGTCCCAAAGCAGCTTTACATATAGCTTTATAAATAGGTATAAAACCTAGCAATAAAACCTCTTTCAAGCAATAAAAATAGGGCTCTGGCTGCTAGTCACAAGCACTGTGGACGGATGAGACGCTGCGATGTGCGTAATGAGATTTGAGTTGCTTGTAACCAATGTGGATAAAGACTTTTCGAACATAATGTGCATTTTACATATACATTTCCTTTGATTTCAGCGAGCGTATTAAGTCTGTATTTTCAGTTATGCTACCTTTGAATTTTCTGGGCGATTCACCAACGCTAACTTGCGTCTCTGCTGACTTGTCTGTGTGTGCATCGTAAACAGCCGCCCACATGACGTCTCCTCTTCCAATCGTTATTTCATATTCATCTTTCTCACCACTCCCATTTTCTGCATGCACTACAGAAACAAAACTCCTTAAAAGCAGAGAGTGTGTTCTTATAAAAAGTTGCTTCAGTCAAGTTGTAGGAATGCACTGTGTCACATTTTAAGTCCACTGATTATGATTTGATTTGGGCAATCTGTACAAATCTTCAGTGGGCCGGATTAAAAACACAAAAACGTGCCGGATGTAGCCTGCAGGCCGTAGTTTGCCCTACCCTGATCTAAACGTTCAATTTAATTTAGCCAAATTTTTATAGCACTTTATTTAAAGCAGCTTCAGAGAAATGATAAACAGTATATAATCATGAAGTAAAATAACGTTAATTTCTCTATTCCTAATTAGAAAGCCGGATGGCGACACTGGCAAGAAAAACTTCCTGAGTCTGTAACCACGCTCAGAAGAGAACCAATCCACATTTTGATGGTAACAGATTAACAACATAAAGAGAGTCTGTTTGGGACAGTGTAGAATTTACCATCAGGGTGGAACAGGCAGGTGCTGGAGATGAGGCTCAGCAATCTTTCAGTGGCAATCAAAACATTTCAGTTTACCAACAATTCAGTGCCAATAGCAATGTTAAGCAGAGATGTTGCACATCTCCAAGCTATCGTGAAGGGGTGAAATTCAGTTTATTCTGTTATCTTTAAATAAATGATTTTTATCAGCGGAGATTCATCTTTCATCAGTACAACAACGCTACAAAATATACCACACAACCCACCAGGTCTGCACTTTACCTAAGAGGAATTAAAGCTATAAGCAAATTGCTTGACTAAATTAATATGTCTTCAGTCTAGACTTTAACATTGATATTGTGTCTGAGTTGCATACATCCTTCTCTCCTTCCTTACTGTCTAACGTCTCGTACAACTCATCATAGGCCTTCTGCTTGGCCATCACTACCTCCCTCTTTGTCCTCTGCTTCATCTCTTTATACTCCTGCTTACTCTCTTCAGTCCTCTCCCTGTCCCATTTCTTCTTTGCCAAACTCTTTCTTTGAATAACCTCCTGCACTTCCTTGTTCCACCACTCTGTATATTATTATATGTATGATATGCTGAAAGATTTGTGAATGAAGCCGGTGAATGCAGCGGTTGACGTTGCACGGCTGTTCGATGGAGTGCAGTGTGTTATGTAATCTCTTATTAGGCAATATATAATACAAATTCTTTTTATAATTCCAATCATAAAATATAGTAAAATATATGTAATAGAAATGTAAATTATGCTACACATTCATTACACATGATGCATATGATAATGAATTACTACAATACATATGTAGGCTATTACTGGCAAAATTTAATTTTTTGTTACACACTAACATTTGGCACAAACCCATGGACTGTACTTTTTACATTTCCTACAAGTGTATTGTGACACACTGCACATTTTTCTGAACTGTGATTTCTGTTGCAGTGCACTTGAACTTGACACTGAGTCTTGGGGCAGTCGGAGGACGCTGCACTTAGTAAGGATTCTTCCATTCATGCCTATTTACAAACTTGTGATTATTGATATATTAATTACACCTGTATCTTGTTTTGTGTGTTCACCCTCAGCATATAAGCATGCTTCATTTAATAGCAACTCTTCAAAGTATCACACTTGCAATATACTGAGCTTTTTGCATTATTATACTGGTGTTTATAGGTGTTTCTTGTCCTTTTGAAAATGTAATACATTACAAATTGAAAAGAAAAAGTCAAATTAAACAATTCAGTATGAATTTTCTTATTGAAATTTGGTTAAAATTTTAGATTCAACTGAGATTAATTTTCATTATGTTCGAAAAGTGCAATGTGGCCATAACAAATCAATGTCTAATTTTGAGACAAAGAAAAAAAAAAATAACACTGCACCAAGTGCAACAATAAATCATTTCATTATCATTCCAAGGCACCCATAACTGAAGCAGACATATCTCCACAGATACAACTGACTACCCATCAAACCAGTAAATGTGGTTGCCTACTGGAGGAGAAAGAGAAGAAAGAATTTAAGAAAAAAAGAATTGATAGCTGAGGAGAACATTTATGCAAACTTTTTATGTGCAGTATAATATTGTACAAAATGTCAAAATATCAGAGGTCACAGAATGAAATGTGAGATCTTTTCTCAGAGTCGATATCAAGCCATTCACAGAAAGGCTCTAATTTTGTACCCACTCAAAAACACACTAAAGGCTACTTTAGAGACACCAATTAACTTAACGTGCATGTCTCTGGAATGTGGAAAGAAACCTGAGCACCCAGAAAAAACCCCCAACACATACATTTTCCGGGTCATCGCTGAACTAGTGGCAACTAATGGTTTTAAAGGCAGTGTCAGCTAGTGGAAGCTGATTTTGGTCTGACATCGTAAAATGAGTTCATTATATCAGGGGTTCTGAAGCTGGACCCATAAAAACAATTTCTTTGAACAGCCCTTTATCAAAAGGAAAGAAACTCAACTAAAGCTAGTGTCCATTAGGACAAGCTGTTTATTTTCCAAAATATTTAAAATAGTTTTTTATTTCATTATGCACAGTTATGTTTTAAATTAATTGCCATTTATAAGCACTCTGTTCACTGTTGTCTTGCCACTGATATTTTTCTATTTATTATGTCCAATTTAGCTGACCTGATTTGCTATTTCCCTAAAATGAATATGAACAATTCCATAACCCATGCGCCATGCAAATGTTTTATATTAGTAAAAAATCGCGTCCTGTTGTCTTTTACCAAATAAAACAGCCTGTTTAAATGTAATGTACTTCATATACATCCCTATACAACCGGCATCTTCACATAAAACAGTATTCTCTCATTTCAAGATCATTTTTGGCTTTTAGGAGAGAGTTGCAGTATTCTTGAAATGACTGTCAATCATATTTCTAATTATAAATAATTAGTGTTTAAAGCAGAGTCTGTTCATGTATTATGTATTTTTATTTAATGTCTTGTTTTGTCTGGCAGTTTTTGTGTTTTTTGTCATTATCTTTTGTGTTTTTCTCCCTTCACTTCCGTACTTTTTTGTGATTTTTATATGGAATGAAACTCTGTCCATAAACAGAATAAGCCCAATAGTTCCCCAGGCACCTAGAATTGCCAAGAGACCATGACCAGCTTGGGCCCTGATAATCCAATCCACATTGCAATGTTGTCCATCTAAGTTATTCTCTGTCTTCCATGTCATCCCTCCACAAGTCCTGTCATTACCCTACCTTCAATGCTGTCAGTGGGTGCTTCCTCACATGATCGCATTAACATAACTTGTGGTGTTTGATGGGGTTCAGTAACTCCTTTTTTCTTCTGGCCATTTTTATACTTTCTCACTTGTCATAATCTTCATCCCTGAGGTCCTTAACAACTTTCATAAGTTCTCAAAAGTCTAAATATATATATAAAAAAATATATCTTTCTTCTCTTTTACCGTGTCCAGGATTCACATCCATATGCAGCTACTGAACACACCATGGCTTTTATCGGTCTTAGCTTGGTGTTAGTAATATTTGATTTTTTTCCCAT
>JAOUQT010066181.1:0-19663 GCA_025769995.1 Xyliphius kryptos
TAGGAAGAAACCTTGGGAGGACCAAGTCTCAGTGGGGGACTCATCCTCCTTGAGCGGCCAGGCAGCATCACAGAAGACGGGAAGTTTAATTGTTGGGAAGTTGTTAAATTATTTCACTGCTAGCTGTACAATGTATAACTATGCATGTAACGAGTTAGCTTAGATTTGTGTATCAGAAACTGCTGCAACAACATGTGGTTCCTTCTTTGTGCTCATCACTCAATCAGCCAGCATCTTTCATGCAGTAATGCCTCTGCCATACAGCAAAACGGGTAAAGCAGGTCCTTGAAACTGAAAGGATGGAAACAATGAAATAGCCAGCTCAGAGTCCTGATATAAACCCAATAGAAAGTCCACTGGAAATCTTTGGTGACAAAATTATGGCCAAGAAACCCAAAGCAGTCACAGAACTGTGGAAGAGACTGGAGAAAATAGTGGAGCTAAATCCCATCAGAGCAGTTTGAGAGACCAGTGATGTCCTGTGGCTGCAGATGTGCTGAAGTCATTCATAACAACAGTCTTTATACTTTCCTACGGAAATGTATTTGTTATCTTTCTCTGTGCTACAGTCATTGCTGTTCTCTAATTTGTATCATGTTTTGAGTCATGTTAAAAAAAATTAGTTTTTTTTTTGTTATAATACTTTGATTATTTCATAAAAGACGTTCTAGTGGCATGGTGTGCAACTTACAAAAAACCTTCAAATGTTGATCAATGTAGATACAATTTCTAAAAAAAAAAGTTCTCTAATTTTGATCTTCAGTATAAATATACCTGATTTGCCATTCTTTTATGTGACAATATGTTTTAAAACATAAATCTTACATAATTTACATTTAGTCATTTAGCAGACGCTTTTATCCAATGCGATTTACTATTAAGAGAACACCAAAAGTCAGTTAGGAAAAACGTTTTGGGGGAAAAAATCTAAACTGCAGGACCATCAACTCTGTACATTACTCGAGCTGGCTAGTTTTTTAAAAATATACATATATATTTTTTAAGAGCTCAAATGTTTTTAAAATAACTTTTAAATATATCCAAATGGTCTGACTGCTTCTTTTTTATAGCTTTCCCCAGTTGCTCCTCTTTCAGAGGTGTTTTTTCTTATTAGAGAATTAATCAAAAACAAATCCTGTTGAGTCAAATAATTCTGCCTAAAGCCTCGGTGGCCTCTCACCTCTCAGCGCTGGGGATTCCCCCGTGAGGGTTTTCTCCGGGTTCTCAGGTTTCCTCCCACAGTCTAAAACATGGATTCCAGGTAAATTGAATGCTTTAAATTTCCCAGTGTTTGTGTGTGTGGATGTCTGAGTGAGTGTGTGCCCAGCAATGAATTGGCACCCTGTCCTGGATGTATCTGCCCAGCGCCCAAGATGTTCTTCGCTTGATGGGCATGGGGAACCCCACCTCGACCCTAGTAGCGGAATAAGCAGAAGATAATGGATGGATGGAAGAGACACCAAGACTCTCAAACAGGCGTTTATTGTTTTTATAGCTATTAAATAATTATTTTAGATAGATTGATTTAGACCGAGCATTCGTCAGGGCATAGTTGTGAAATAAGTAAGTGAAATAACACTTACTTATTTGACTGGTAAGTCAGTTATTTTAGGCTAATCAAACACCAATTACAAACAAAAATTCTATTATTATTACTGATTCTTGTCTGTATTAGATTGTAATAGGGGTTTATGCTGATTTAGATTTAAAATAAAAATTATGCAGACATTATGCAGACAGTTCAATCCTGTTTTGTAGTAGAAATGTATCTATAACTGTAATCATGTGTAAATATTTATTTTTGACAATAAATACATAACTGGTAATTTCATGGTTATTTTAATGCTGTTTGGTATTTGCAAGTTTTATAATGACAGAATATGGTGGTAGGAGGTGGATTAGAGACGGGATAGGGTTGACCTGCATTTTGGTGGACATACACTGCCACTGTGTGGTGCAAAATGTCATCACAGATAAAAGGAGTTCATAAAAAAGAACCCCAAGACCAAGAAATTACTGTAATGAATTTTTGGTTATGATAAAGCCACTGGTCACTATAAACAAAAAAGTATCTAAATGTCTCTTAAATTTTGTGTTAATTATTATACACTAAATTTTTTATAGAAAACGTCACTTAAATGTTAAAATAAGCAGTGAAAGGAATTAATAATATAAAATGTCTGTCCACATTGGCTTAGTCTGTGTTTGCAAAGATGGGTCATGACTCATAACATTCTTTTCATAACTGTTCACAAATGTTATAATTTAATTATTATTAGTCTTTCTCAATTTAGGTTACATAATAGTGTAAAATGATTTCTAAAACTCATATACTGATTAAAGAGTGACTCGTAAGTTTGCTCCTTTTCAGGTATGAAATGCAGGCAGGACATTTCACACCTAGGTTTTCAGTAATGCTCAGTCTAAATGAATCCATTTGTCATTAAATATTTCATGGCATCTTATTGAAAGTTGAATGTGTGCACCATTTATAAGCTGCAACATCTCATGCCACGAGAGGAAAGATTAACCAAGGACTGCAGGAACGCGTAGATACCAATAGCCAACAATGAATTTAAAATAAATAAACCTGTTTTAATGTCCACTTATCAAAAGTAAACTCCAATCAGACGGAAAGAATACTTTAATATTTTCGATAAATGTTTTTTGGTTGCATTTATTACTGACTCTACACTACTTTACATTTGCATTTTCTTATAAAAAAAAAAATAACTAAATGGATACAAAATCCGATATATACTTCCAAATCTTGTAGAAGGCTTATGATTCATGTGTAATTCTTCTTACAGGGACCCTTGTCAAATATATACATACATATGGTATAAGCCACCCTTACACATGGCCTATGTGACAACTCAAATAAGTAAGAATTATTATATGGCATATAATTATGTTGCTTATTACTTTACTTACTTAATTTTACTTTTGGTCATTTAGCAGTCGCCTTAATTCAAAGCGACTTACAAGTATCCCACTTCATAGTTGGGGTCAGAACACAGAGGTACATAATGTACAGAACCCCTGAAGCAATAAGGGTTAAGGGTTTTGCTTAAGGACCCACATTAGTAACTTCAGTGGACCTTGGATTTAATTCCACAACCCTTAGATTGCTAACCCAACACCCAAACCACTGAGCTACCCCAAAATGCTATTAGATGAGCTTGTAAATTATTAGATGTGGCTTTTATATTAAAACTCCTGAGGGATGTATAAATATCCTTCTTATTTTCCATAATATTGCCCCTTGCTTGTTTTACATACTTTAGCAGAACCATATTATAATAGCTGTAATATGTAATAAATACTCTTTAATAAAACTTTTTTTAATGCTATTGACTTTTTATACTACATGCATCGACAAAGAATTCAAGCAGAATGAATCTCATTACTTGTAAAATGGGGTTCATTGTCATGCAGGTCTTCGCAGGTAAGTGAAAGCCATTCATACAGCTGAAGTGAGGAGCTATCAGCAGAGACACACTGATTTATGACAAATGTGCTCTGCCAGTGGGATGTCCTGGAACCCATTGCAGCTAAAAAGAAATGAATGCCACTCTACCTCAAAGGCTCTGGTCTGGCAATTGATGACAAAAATCAAGCCTCAAATCTATAATCCAGAAAAAAATGATATCTCTTATAAGAAAGATTGGTAGAACTATAGTTACCAGTTTGGGTGCTATGCTTGTTGTATTATGTGTAAGGAATGCCAGGTCACTTCTCACTTTCAGTTCTGTTTTTAGTTAATTAACTCATTGGCACTCTTTATCCTCCATTGGGTAATTAACTGTGTTTTATTGTAGGTTGCAATGGTTGTTTTTCACGTGATCAGGTTTTTGATATTTTTTCTTTGTTGTCTCCTTTGTTTGGTGCACTAGCATCAGATGTGGTCACACATTGTCTGATACCTAAGATCTTTATTACTCCCTTAGACCTTTAATAAACTCCTCTTAAGTTTACCTGGCTTCCTTCCCGGCTTATCCTTCCATTCTTAAATTTTCATGATATATTTTATTTTGCAGGAAGACCAGTTTCCAAATCCTTCATGCTGTGAAGGCCAAAATATTAAATGCAAACATGTCAATCATGTCAACGCTTTTTATATATAAAACTATAACAAATATGTTACTCTACGGCCTCAAAGGTCAGACCAGTAAGATAGACAAAGATGACTCCCTATCAAGCATCTCGCACCCTGACCAAAAACCTACTACTGAAATACAAGCCAAAGATATTTACTTTGAAAAATAGTAACAAAAACATTGAGATAAAAATGCTATAAATGACAAACAAAACCAAAATTCAGAAAAAAAAACAATTAGGTAAAGCTAACACAAAAAAACAAACTAAATGCATAAATCTTTCATCTTCAAAATATTTCTATATCTAACCAAAAACAGGAGAAAAGAAGGATTTAAAAACACACCCCAGCTAAAAACCTTTTATTTTCCATCACTGCACCTTGCCATTCACATGTATATTAGTTCTTTTGCACCCTATTCGCACCTTAGTTCTAGGTTGTCGGCGCACCTATTTCTAGTGCTCCTATGTGGCACCCACATTAAGGGCTCCTTAGTTTATGGTGTTTCTTTTTTATTTTATTGGTTAGTTTTACAAGCTTTTTTTACAAGCTTATTTCATTCAGCTATTACTCCCAGTTTATAAGTGTCTTTGCATTGTGTAAATAAATATGTTATTAGTTGCTCTGTTTGGTCTGCCTCTCTCCATTGTGTTCTTGATGCCATCTAGGGGCAGCATGTTAGTTTCCTGCTCCCTTTACATCTCATATCTTTCTAGACATGATACCCTTCACAAGAAACAAAAGAAGCAAATGCCATTTTATGTAAACTTAAATAATCAGATAAAAAAGAATGTACCATTTTGTGTCTAGAGGATCTACGAATCAGTTTGTCTTGGGAGCTTTTCTGTATAAGTGTGTATAAAACGTGCTTCAAATTACAGAATCAGTTGCTGCTGAACAGATTCTTTTGTATCTGTTTTTGAATCACTATACAATACAAATTGTAAACCAATTTGTCTGGTGACTACTACTTTGGTACTGAGGTAGACTGTAATTAGCAAATTCACGTAGTTATCAATATATTATAGTACCTATCATAATAAAACTAGATTTGAATACAACACAGGACATTTATATTGCAGGTGACATAGGAGCTTCTGAAACAGGACTAGTAGATCAAGGAACATCTTTCGCCCTAGAACTATCTGCTAATCAAACTCTGCTCATAATCACCTGATCTGTACTATAATTTTAACATATAATTAATATAAATATTTCTCATAAATAACATTGAAAATAATTAATTGTAAATTGCCACACGTTACATATGCCATACAAACATTTATTTGTAAATTATTTTATCTCTATAAAATGTTTACAGAACCATCTATACATTTGTATAATCATGTCTGTAGCTTGGACAGCACAGTGGGGGATTGCCGGTTCGAATCCCGATCTGTGTGGAGTTTTCATGTTTTTACAATGTCTGTGTGGGTTTCCTCCGGGTTCCTCACACAGCCCAAAAACATGGATACCAGGTAAAATGAATGCTCTAAAATGCCCTGTATAGTGTGTGATTGTGTGTGTGGAAGTGCAAGTGGGTGTGTGATTAGCGATGGATTGTCCTGGGTGTATCTGCCCAGCGCCAGAGACGTTCTTCCCTGGATGGGCATGGGGAAGCTTGACCCTAGTTGAGAAATAATGAATGGATGTCAATAGGTGTTGTTCTTACCTTATTGTTTAATTAATAGTCAGTAATGATTAAAAATTTACCTCTCCATTACTTAAACTTGGCATTAAAATGTAGCTTGTTTTAATTATTGTTATTGTAAGTTTCCTTAAGATATATTAGACCTATTTCAAACCGGTCTTTGTAAAGCAACACATATTACAAGGCTTGTAAACTTCCCCTTTTTATTGGAATCCAGTAACATCTCACACATCTATTGCAGCAGTTGTAATATAAATATAGATTTTAAGAAGAAAAATTGTTATAGCAATAAACATGTGGGCAGATCACACAGATGAAATTTGGTGGGGGGATGGACTTACTCTGTCCATGAAGACTTAAGATGGGGAGCAGACACAACAAGATGAATGGTCAGATAGACACTGCTACTCTATCATCATCCAAAAGTGTTTGTATGTGTCTTGTGTGTAAAACAAAGAGTGAGTAAGAGAGTAAAATGGGTGAAAGGTCATTTATTTATTGCAGACTTTTTTATGCCTCGAAAGATTTGCAACTCACTATATCAATAGATTTGCAAAATTCTCTCTATTACCAGGTTAAATATTGTTTAAATCAGCTTAAATCATACTCAGTGAATCAGTTATAGTGTTTCTCACTTGGTCACATGAGAAATGAGCAAATTCATCAGTGTTTGTTAAATTATTTAAGGATTGTGCCTGATGTCTACACTCAAGAAGAAAAATGCGGTCTTACAGTTAAAAGCTACTTTAACAATTCTAAAGGTAAGATCAAGAGGTGTGATGTTACTTCTACCATTTTGTTATACAAGCTGGTACTAGCATAGCAACACTGCTGATGTTATGTGTATATTCAACAACTGGGAAAATGTCTTACCCTCATTTTTAATTTCAAGCAAGGATTCAAAGAATGTGAAGTTGCTATTAGGGCTAACTGCTATGGATCAAAAAGAAAAATCCACAAATCCAAATTTTGTTTCTTCAGGTTTAATGCAGGCTGGTTCATGAGCTTGTCAAATCAGGCTTCTGTAAATAATACAGATGTTGTATTTCAATGCATAGAGGTAATAAATTTATATTTTGTGATATATCTAACTAAATGTTAGATGTGTAAATAATGTGTAGGTAAAGTGATTCATATATATCATTGTTTTAAAAATTGTTATGTTCAACTGCACTTGCAGAACGGTATCTATTTTTACAGATGTGTATTAATACATCTAATACATAGAAATTTCCATCGTGTGCATCAACGAAGCTGCCATGTGTGGCAATATTGTCTGGTGAACATTATTTTCTTATTATATCACTACACTTCCATACAGATTCCTGTTTCTGGGTTTGTTCTTCAAAGTAGCCAACGTGGTGGCAAATTTGTACCTTCATCTTCAAAAAAAATGTTTAAATTTACGTTGATGTTGATGTTTAGTGCCTCTTGTCCATTCAATATTTGTCACATGTAAATTGTAATGAGTACAATGTACCGCAAAATGAAACATCTACCTGCCCGAACATACAATGACAAGTGGGTGAGACAGGACAGGAAGAAAATCAGAAATCGATACAGTAGGTGTGATCGGAACTATGGAAGAGAAAAAAAAAAAAGGAAAAAAAAAAAAAAAAAAAACAGCCCTCAGACTATGCTCGCTAAGGAATACAATTTGGGAACATAAAAAAACACCTTTGCACACAAAAGCACATATAAAAAGTTAGACATAGACAGGCCACGAGGGACAGATAAGGGGTCACAGTAAACTCCAGCTTCAAGCAATAAAAAAAAATAAAGCTTACAGTAGCTGCTCGCATTCAGTGCAAGATATTTACTTTGGCCTGCAAGAAAGTCGCTAGATCTGCTCCATCTTACCTTCAGTCTGTCTTTACTAAATACACTACAAGTCGTTCACTGTGCTCTAGTGATGAATGTCGCCTGGTGATTCCAACTCACCGAGGCACACATTCTCACTCAATTTCATTCACCACTGCTAAATGGTGGAATGACTTTCCCAACACCATCCGAGTCACTTAGGATTTTCAAGAAACTTCTCAAAAAACACAGACACTTACTATGAATAAAATAGAAAAACTAAAAAAAAAAACAGCCAGATCAAGTAATGCACAGGGCTGATGGTACAGCAGTTTAGTTGTTTTTTCCTAAACTACTGACTTGTGTTGTTGTCTCATTTTTAAGTCGCTTTGGATAAAAGTGTCTGCTAAATGACTAAATGTAATGTAATTGTAAGCAACAGAGGCAAGAAAAAAACTTGCTGATATGTTGTTGTTTTAAAAGAAGAAAACCTTCGAACGGGGCTCAGTAGGGGACTCCAGTGAGTCCAGCAGGACTGCAACTGCATCAGTCCAACAGAAATCAAGGTTTCATCCAGTAGTCGTCATAGTTGCAGTGCTTTGGCAGTGCCATGGACCAAGTGTCATTAAGAGTTGATGACACTTTAAAAAAAAAAGACTTTATCTAAAGAACTTCTCTCACCTTAATCATTGTCCTATTGATTTAGAGACCACATTATTAACCTTGGAGCCAAGAGATTTATATGGAGTTAAACATTGGTTTCTCTATAATAAGACTACTTACTGAATCTGTTGGGGTCTGGTAGTTCTCTTTTTTGGAGATTTTAAGGAGTTTGCTGCCAGCAATATGCCTCTAGCAAGTCAGTGATTCCTGTGTTTTCCTTCCACTGGATTATCTCACCGTGTTTGTGTACTCTTTCCCAGGTCGCCACCGCGTTCCTGTATTCAGTTTCCAGAAGTCCTCAAGATAAGAGGACTTGTACAAGAGATAAACTTGTACAAGTTTCCAGCTACGATCGAACCCTGTTCACCCTCCCAACAGTTCCACATCCGAGTCACCCTGCTTGCTAAAGACGTCAACTGGTTAAGACATTCATCTCTCCAACAGTCAGGATCTCCACCTTCAACTATGCTCCACTCCTCAGACCCCACTCGTTCCATCCTGGCGGTTTATTCCAACATTACCTTAAAATTTACCCACAAACATAATAAATGAATGTGCTTGCTTTACACATGGCTTTGTCTGAACTAGAATTAGTTGCATTCAACTACATTCAGACTAAAAGCACAGAAAATGTGGATGAAGCATTTGTTCAGGCCACATGTGTCCTTCAAAAAAACTCAATCCTGTTCCGGAAGCCAGATGTGACTGTGATGCCAGTTCAGAAACTTCTATGATTTATCTCTCTTTTTTCTCCTTAACTGCTATTCTTCGGTTTACATTTCCTTTAGTTTTTCCTCTCTTTAAGACAGGCTAATGAATTAGCACTACCTCAATCTTGTTAATTTGTTCTGTCTTTCATCCACTCCTATTAGACCACTCTGTCTTGCTCTTTCTGTCTGATGCTGCAGGCAGATGCTTGGGGACCCAAGAGAGAAAGAGTGTCTGTAATATAAATGCCTTAATGAATCACCCCAACTGTGCTAGCTCTTAGTGCCAAGCGTCACATCTGCAAACCTCTCAGTGGCCCACAGCTAGTCATCATCCCAAAGAGAAGAACAGCATCTACCTATTTCAGTGTGCAATTCTGCATGAATATAGAGACTACTTGGATTATATACTGCATATAAACTTAATCTAAAAAAATATATAGCAGTTTTAAAATTTGACCATTTACTTTCAAAGAAATATTTAAAGTTTCTCATTAGTTATCATTACTTTTATACCTCACAAGGTAATAATGATCTAATAGGTTTCCTGTAACAAAAGAATAAATATTTGCTTTTCTTATAACCAGTTATTTAATGTGAGTTTGTTTTATTTGTTTTATTATGTGAACCACAGTTACGAGAGTACTAATCAAATCTGACACCCTCTTATTAGTGATATCAGACAGTGGAATGGTGATGGTGATACTGACTCATGAAAGTCCTACAATTATTATTGTGGATGTAAGATCATCTGGAAAAGCTGTTGTATATGCTTGGTAAAGGCAGCTGATTTTGTCCATGACAGAGTAAAACATGCTGCGCAAACTCAAGACACCTCCTAACTGGAAGCATTACGAATTGAAATATGCCTGGCAATCTGTTGTCTCGCAGATTGAAGAGGATATGCAAATAAATAAAATCCCAAAAAATAAATCTGCTGTAAAGTAAACATATGCAGCTCCTAACTGATCAAATGATAAATGCAAGGCATGGGATATGTATTAAACTTAAAGACATTTTGAATTGCTCACATAATATTGATAATCAAACTGTTAATAGCAAAAATGAACTAATTTATCTCACAGCGTTTTAACTGC
This sequence comes from Xyliphius kryptos, assembly GCA_025769995.1. Lineage (NCBI taxonomy): Eukaryota > Metazoa > Chordata > Actinopteri > Siluriformes > Aspredinidae > Xyliphius > Xyliphius kryptos. Next base: position 10,018 of record JAOUQT010066181.1, read on the forward strand.
AAAAAAGCTCACACTTCTCTTAAAAATTGGATAAAACAAATAGAAGAAAATGTTGCTGTTTGGTTACAACAGTATGGCTGCAAAAGACCTCTGCCTACAAGCAGTAAACTCGAAAGCATGCAGCAATGAAGTGTGTTAGCCATCGGCTTTTGTAGCAACCAATATGTAAATTAGACATGGAGGCATTTAGAGAGAGAGAGAGAAAAAAGCGGTTAGATAACATGACACTGTTAATAACTAAAGATGTCTTGACAGTGACAGAACCTGACATCTAGGTCTTAAGGCTAGCTGTCCAATCCTTCCAGAGGTTATGGACCACATTTGGGTCTATAATGAACTGGACTGGAGCTAAAAAGCAGTAGCTCATTAAAGAGAAGTACAAGGGTTGGACAATGAAACTGAATCACTTGGTTTTAGACCACAATCATTTATTAGTATGGTGTAGGACCTCCTTTTACACCCAATACAGCATCAATTTGTCTTGGGAATGAAATATACAGGTCCTGCACAGTGGTCAGAGGGATTTTAAACCATTCTTATTGCAGGGTAGTGGCCAGGTCACTACGTGATGCTGGTGGAGGAAAACATTTCCTAACTGGCTCCTCCAAAACACCCCAAATTGGCTCAATAATTTTTAGATCTGGTGACTGTGTAGGCCATGCAGATGTTTCACTTTCATGTTCATCAAACTAATCTTTTGAACTCTGGTATGTCACCCATAATGTTGTGTGCATTGCAATATTTGGAGCAAAACATACCCTGCTAATTGAACCTTCACACTCGGCTCTTACTGATGCAATGTGTAGTTCATGAAGATTGGCCACCAGGCTGCTCCAATTTAGCCATGAAACCTCCCACACTACAATGACAGGTGTTTCAGTTTCATTGTCCAACCCCTGTAGTTCATTGCAAGATGTAAAAGTGTGTGATTGATGGAGTCAGCATGTTTTTTTGTACATTATTTTGGCCTATCCACATAGACCACCATGGCTTTAAAGGCAGTTACAAAATGAATGTTAGGAAAATGTAAATACATACTTAAATTTGGTTCTGATACAAATTCTCATAGGTTCTCATTAATCAAGCTCACTCACATTTTTTCTTCATTCTTTTAGGCAGATTCTTGTTTATATTCATGTTTCTCCACAGGATGCAACAGCTCCTTGAGGTTGTCACTCTGTGCCACTTTAACAGATGAACGTATCTTAAATGAACTACGGTGCTGAAACACTCAAACAGATGTGGATTTGGCATTTTAATTTACTTTCACTCACACTCCTTAAATCATGACTAAGATCTAAACACAAGCATACAAATACATCAAAAACAGGATAATCTTTGACAATCCTGTTTGAAGACAAAGTGTGTTATTAAATTTCTATAGTTTAAGTCTTGATTGAATATTATTTGAATAATAGTAGACTTTCCATTTGGTTCAACCAAAAGATCTTTAGCATTATTTTACTGTATTTTAGTTATATAAGTTTAAGCATAAACTGGCATAAACTTGCTTAAAATAGAATAGAAAAAATATTTAACTGATATTAATAAAATATTTCATTCTCTCTTTCTCCTTTTTAAAACCACATTATTCGGCAGAATGTATTAGAGGAATTACAACCAAGGCACACATCTTTTTGGCCACCTGTTTGGCATGCCTGTTTTGGTTTGTATGAAAGTTATTTGGTAAAATTTTTGCGCAACATATGTAGTGCATTTGACAAGACAGAGCTGAAATCGGCTCGTGTCGCGTCTGACACTTCCTCAACTACGCTCAGGTTTTCTAAGTTTGGCTGGTGGCGAAAGTTAAGTTGAATCACGGTGCTTACTTTTGTGATCAAAAATATTGAATTGAATCTCAAATTTGAGGATGTTTTGTAAATAATTGTCAAATAAACAATACCTACAGCAAATTCTGGTCAATTCATATCAATTTCAGACTTAAATACAGCTTTAAGCCCCGCCCACGTCATGTTAAACAACAATAAATTTTGAGTTATGCCACGCCCGCTTTAGGATTAGGCCCCGCCCGCTTTAGGATTAGGCCCGCCCATTCCAGGTACAGATATGGATACAGATACCTTAGATGGCTGAAAAAAAATACAGATAGAGATAGTGCTATACTCGCTCATCCCTACTTTCTTAGTCCAAATACTCATCAGAATCCACTGCACTAGATAATTTTCTATTTAATCTAATTATTTGTAACTTAGATCCTCTGGTTGCTAATGATCAAGATGCTTCATTAACATAAGAGCAAACAATAAAATCAATTAAAAGCATGCAAGCCAAAAAGCCTGAGGTCTGGATGGAGTTTAAGTTATTTAAAAAAAATGCTACAAATAAACTGGGGCAATTTATTATTAGCTGTTTATAATGTTAAATTTAACAAGTTTTTACCAGCATATTTATCTTCCAACATGGGCCCATAGAGCCGTTCCCTGCCCCCACCTCAGGCTCTCTGACCACCTCTTTACTATGATGGTCCCTGGAAACCACCCTACATTGCAATACTCCAGACCTACACATAAAACCATTGTTACTGTGTGGCCCAGTGACAGTGTTTGTGGTTCAGTTTTGCTTTGTCTGCACAGACTGGCATGTCTGCAGGGAGGCTGCTGAGTGTAAGGGGGAGCTAGATTTGAAGAAGTGTGTAGAGGATGTCCACCAAGACTGTGACCAAACCAGAAACCCTGGCTGAATGCAAAGGTGCATTCTCTGCTGAAATCCAGGGCTAGAGCGAAGCTTACAAGGCTAAAGAAAGCAAAATCTGCATATGCTAAGAAAATTAGGAATTAGGAACTCTTCTCTTCCCAGGATCCACAAAATATATGTCAGGGCATTAAGTGTATCACAGACTACAAAGGTAGTGATGCACAATGCCCTGAAAACACTTAAATGTCTTATGCTTCGGGAACCCGTGCACCCCCCCCCTCCACCAAGCAACAGTCTCACCCCCTCATCGGAAGAAAGGACCTGCAGTGGGACTCCAGCTTGAGAACTTGTGGCCCCTTCTTAAATAGGAGCTTTACAGGAAAGGAAAATTAAGCACATGCCTGAAAAGTGTCTGAGAGGCTGTGAATGCTCTTGAAAACAGCAGTTAACATGCTATCTTTACTTTAGTTTGTTTATGGTTTAATTTTGCTCTGTTGAAATCCCCAAGGATTGTAAAAAGTAAGTCACTGTTATTTTGTTCCAAGATGGGTATTTGTTCAACTAGAGTTTGCAATGTATCATTCTCATTGGCAAGGGATGCTGCATAAACACTGCTGTATATCCAAGAGTCCAACCAAGTGTGAATCAATTGATAAATTGATTCAGTTCAGCTATTAAAGTCATATTAGAGGGTGAAAATCCCTCTAATTCTCTGTAAAAGAAACACAACAACATTCTGGCATGACTGTGACCCCACTATAAATCAATAGAAATCAAGGTTTTATCATCAAAGTCCCTCTGATTCTTAATGTCTGGTTTTGCTGAATGCTGTGGAAACCAATGTTACCATAGAAACACTAATGTATATTGACTGTGCATACATAGAGACCAAGTGACTTCCTTCTCCATTTCATTTTACCAGCAAAATATTTGTATCAATTACACACACACACACACACACACACACACACACACACACAGAGAGACAATATGGGGCAAGTTTAGCAGCCAAATCACCTTTAATCCATGTTTTTGGACTGTATGAGGAAACAGGAGAACCTAGAAAAAACCCAGTTCATTCCAACTGTCCAAATGTTTCCAACCTGGATCCTCAGCACTGAGACAAATAAGCTTACCACTACGCCACCGTGCCACCCAATCTTTTATGATTTTGTTGATCATCATAAGTGTTTGCTCATCTTCAAACACTGAAGTCCTAAAGTGATCATTAAAACCCTAAAGCAATCTTTTGTTTGAGCAGATGAGCATTTTACGTCACTGAGTGCAAATAAAAAAAAAAAAAATTGTACAAAATGAAATTGTATGGAGGGAGCATCTCAGAAGCGTCACACTGTTTGTCCCAAAAATTTTAAGCAAGAAGAGAGTGAGAAAATGTGCTTGAATGAGAACAAAAATGTGTAAAGAAGTAAAAGCCAGGAGAGTCCAGAGCTTTGTGAACGTAAGACGGCATGTTATTGGGTTCTGATGCAGTGAAATCTCAGAAATTGTGATTACTAGTGACGGAACGTGCTTACAAAATCTCTCCACACAATTCCTCCTTTAATATAATGTGAATAATGTTATAATATTTCCTCTGACTCTGTAAACATGTAGAGGAGCCACATCTGCCTCGTTTTCTACCAGACTCGCTTTATTGCATTTGCTCTGCGTTCTTTGTGCGTGCTTATTTCTGTAGTGTGTGTAATTCTGTTGTTAGTGTTGTGGTCACCTCCAGAAGAATAAGGTTATTATTTGAGGCGTAAACAGTTTTCAGCAAATTCCAAAAAACAGACATTAAAAAAAAAAACCTAAGTTACTGCGACTTACAGAACATACAACACTGAATCTGTAAAACTTTTCTTCTTCTTCCAGTTTTCTGTTAATGACTCATTTTGTTGGTTATTAATCCAATTATTTTCAAACGTCCCACAAAAACGTCTGCACAAAAACACTTCAGAAATCTGCAGACAAACTCCAGAAGTGTACAATCTGTTGTAGAGACAGATGGAGACTCAGGTGAGTTTAGAATGGAACGTGGTAAAAAACTCCTGTAGGTGCAATGTGTAGATTTCCAATACTAGGTTTCTATAGTGTACCTCCCCCTACAGCAGTGATTACATCGGCTTATATAGATGTTTTCATATAGGCTTAGGATTATAATAATCTTATAACAATAATCTTTATATTTATACAGGACTAAATCCCCAAACTATGGGATACACACGATGGAGCTTCACAATCAACAACAATTCCTTTAAATGTTCTACAAACTCCTGTCGCATATTTCTGTAAAATCTCATGGACCAAAGTGCAGCTCTGGAACTTCTCAGTCACAGAAGCATTAGTAGGCAGTCTGCTCAACAATACACTGACTGCATGAATACTTCTGGAGTTTATGGAGAGAGAGAGACTTTTTTGACTTTTGAAGCCGCTTTATTTCAATTAAGGCAAAGTTTCAAAGGGTATCAAAGAAGAGACTTTCTAATAAATATTAAAGAGTAAAACAATCAGCGCAGACAGATTTAAGCAAAGTGTGGTGCGAAGCAGAGCTCGTCATTCTCGATCGAGCAAACTGCCCCCCCGCAGCACCACACTGATTTAAAAGAGGTAATGTCATTCATGCATTTATAAAAGTGGAAATCAATGAAGATTCTAGATTTGACCAGCCGTCTGAAGATCGCAAGATAGAGAGAGAGAGAGAGAGAGAGAGAGAGAGATCAACTAGTATAAAATAATCCATGATTTCCTGTACTTTAGAGGTTTGGATCTTTATACTGGTCTCCCATCGCAGCTAACAACAAATCATTCGATTGGTCATGACTGGTCATTAGTTGTGAAATGTTTATATTGTTCAAGCGATTAAACCAGTCTTTTTTTTTTTTTAAACTTCAACATTTCACTGCTATTGTGTGTGTGTTCTTCTTGCGTAGTTGTTAGGGAGTATTTATATTGTTACTTTAATGTAAGGATAAAGTCTGAGACCATTGATCTTGGAACATCTGTATACGTCGATATAATGTTTGTTGTAAGTATGTGCAAATCTTGTGATTTGTGGGTCTTTGGCTGCAGAATGTGTGTTTTTACAAACACAAACCAAATAAATAAATCATTTGGTTCAACGTTTCCATACATCTGCATCTTCTTCATATGTGGAAAAGCAAACATAAAGGAATTCAGATTTTTTGGGGTATAAAACTTTGGGAAAAGCCCAGTAGTTTATGTTTTATTGGATTAGGCCAAATGTCCCCAATTAAGATGTCAGAAAGCGATTCTTCAGACTCCATATTTTAAAAAAGGCTTTCATGTGTGTTTAAGTCTGGTTTTCTTGGTCTACTGAAAGAGACGTCTTTTGTGCGAGATGACAGCCGTCCTGCTGACCGTGCCAGTCTCACTCATGCCAGCACGCTTCATTAATCCCCTGAGCTAATCAGCTGTGATAATGATAGTGATGATGATTGTATGATGAGGATGATGATGATGGTACTTAAAGAAGGAATGCTTGTCTAACAGAGTGTGGCGAGCCTGTCATCAAACTGCCATTTCCCCACAGATCTGCTCTGCTGACTCCGCCAATTTATTGCCATCCTTAACCCTTTAACCCCCGTGTTTAACCCTTTAACCCTCCACTCGGATTAAACGCTGGCTTTTATTACCTCTCCAGCTGCTGGACTCAGACTTTGGGGCGAGGCACGGCTGAGTTGATGGAACAGGAATCGCTTTGAATTCATCAGACGGTCTGGCAATGTCGCAGCAACAGACGTGCTTAGTGCTCCATGACTCGAGGTATGTGGGCACCTGACCTTCAGACCGGTCGGAGTTTGGATGGCAGTCTGAGTTTTGAAGTTCTCGGTATGAATGTTTTAAAAAACTGTGGACCTGTTTGTGTTCCATCTGCCAACCGAGGTCATTAATGTTTTGAATTCAGGGCTTCATTCTGGTCATTAGAGTTCTTCCACATCAAACCTCACAGTCCATGTTGTTACTGACCTCCAGACTCGAACGCTTCAGCAGTGACCTCAATACCTATTGAATAGTATATCGACTAATTCTGCAGCTCAACTGTCTCTTCCTTAACTGCTGTCCTGTGATGGTCTCTCACTTGTGAGTTGCTTTGGATTAAAGTGTCTGATGGATGACAAAATGTAAACTTACATCTTAAATCTTCAAGCGCTGGACTGGCGTGTGATATTTTTTAAATATATCACAGAAAGATTTTTGGGGGTGAAGGCATATTTAAATGCTGACCTGCTGAATATCAGTCCATCTCAGAGCAGACAGACACATTTATTCACATCTATGTATAAATCCCCAGTTTACTTGACATACATGGGATCATTCAATATTTCACACAAACACGAGGATAACATGCAAATGTCCACCTAGAATGAACCCTGGACACAGTCTCTGGGTGCTGAAGACAGAGTATTATGACAGGGATACCCACTGATTATTCTTATTATCATTAGATTTAGGATTTATTTTCTTACTTAAAAAATAAAACTGACTTATTTTATTATTCGAAATGTTTAGAGTTTTTCTGAATGTGGCAGAGCACTGTAATCTGTCTCTGAGTGCTGGGGAGCTGCGTGGGTTCCCTTCAGGTCCTCTCATAGTCCAAAAACAAGGATTTAAGGTGAATTGGCTGCTCCAAATTGCCCCTTTATAGTTTGGATATGTGCTCAGTGATGGATTGGCACTCTTTCCTGTGTGCATCTGCCCAGTGCCTAAAACACTGTCCTCTGGAAGGGCATGGGGAACACCCTGCCACCCCCGTCTGTAGAATACTTTTACTTTTTAACACTTTAATTTACCAAAAAATGAACCTCCAATGTGCAGTAAAGAGATGTTAGATAAAAGAAATAAGTATCCACACATTTTTAAGGAAACTGTGGTGCGATGCAGAGCTGGTCATCTAGAACAGGATTAAGTGGATGATGATGAGATCAGATGTGAATGTTTTCAGATTTTTTAGCTACTTTCAATTAAAAGTTGTTTTATATGTAAAGTTAAAGAATTGGAAGTTTTCTTTTGCAGGGATTCAGGATAAGAAGAACATGTAAAAGCTTTACCTTTCAGACCGTGGTAAGACCGAGTCCTATAGCCTCCTTAACACATGTTCTTTATTAGAACCTTTGCATAAACGATCATTAGAGGATTTTGTGACCTGCCCTGATTTTCCTGATCTGTAATTTGGGAGTAAGCGCAGGAACGGTCAGGATGGTCGCTGTGATTGGACGCTGCATGAACGTTACAGACAGAGATTAGGTAGAGCTTAGGTTTTTTAGGCCTCATTTAGATCTGGGCTGCTTCGTTTACATGCGCACAATAACCAGAGATCTTAGTTTGTCTAAGGAACTAAACAGAACCAAGAAGTTTGCATGAAATGTATAAAACACTAGCTCATTTTCCTAATCCTGTGTACACAGACTGACTGCGGAACGGTGATCCCACCAACTAACCACCATCACCACCCCCATCAGGCACCTCGACTTTTATCCGTGTGCCAGTTTTCTCAGCCTCACGCTTTCGTTCAGCACCATGCCATGCTATTGGAGATTAGGGCAGTTGCTGGGAGGCACCAGGAGGCCCCACAAGTGCGTACGGTTTTATTATTTAGTTGATCAACACCACATGGCAACGCGGTCTGATGTTACTGTGTTTTATTAATTAGTTAGTTTTACTATTGTGACACTTTTGTGGTTTTTCAAAATGTTGGTAAATACATTACTGATGAAAGCACCTGTATATGAATTGCATGTTGATGGTAAATAAAGAATTCCACAGGTTTTAAAAGACTGGGTAGCAATAGGGAACAGGAACAGAAATGCTTCTACAGATGATTCAGAAACAAAAATATAATAATAATAATAATAATAATATCAGCTGAATTGTTTCTTCCAGTGAGGCAGCTGGTAGCGTCAGGCGTGCATGTCCCAGATGCACTGCTATCCCTCAGTAATAGAAAACAAATAGTGAGTGTAAAGACGATGGCAGTGTGTGTTTGTCTGTCGTACTGTCTGAATGGCGACCAGTGAGTCGTTGAGTTGTTGGAGCCGCTCTGTGCAAAGGCAGCTGTTGAATGGCTCATGAATACACTGAGGTAATTTCCCCACAATGCACTTAATCCTCATATTCAAATCCTGGCCGTGCTCAGTTTAGCCTCAACACCGTCGACGAGCTGCTATTTTTAACCCATGCCCGTTTACTACGGGGCTTAATAAGGAAACTCGCATTGCTTCACCTTTGCAGAAGAAAAAAAAAAAAGAGTCAGCAACTTGTCTGCGCCGCTTCCCTGCGCCGCCTTGCCATTTACTCAAATTGATGAAGACAATCGGCCTCTTCCGCTTGTTTTTCGTTCCGTTTTTGCCTGCGAAGCTCAAAATCTTAGATTTCGCAGCTGCATTTGTTGTGTGCCAGATTTTAGCCGTAGCCTGAAGGAGAACAGGGGAATATGCAAATGTTTAACCGGCCTCGGGACGCTCGCTCTACTCTTTGATTTTTTTTCCCCCTTTTCTCATAACAGCACAAGTGTGTATTTCACCAAGACGCAATTACAGTGGTTGACTAAATATCGATTTACTCTCTGCACTTTAAAGAGGGAGAAATAATTGAAGAACGTAACTACAGGACATTTCGCCAGAGCCGGTGACGAATCAGACGCGAGACGCCCGGGCTGCAGATTTCACACGCTCGATGGGAGGTTTGTGAAGTCAGATGCATGACACGTTATCCATCGTACACCTCCAAATTGAAAAATTAGGGCGTGTACCCTAAACCTTTCTGTAGCTCTAACCGTCTCAAACACAGACTCTTACTGTACACAATATTATTATTATTATTATTTAAGTTGTTCAGTTTTGTATTTAAAAGACCACAACAGCTAAAGAAGACTGGTATAAACAAACACTGTATGTAAGTTGTGTGAACAAAATCAGGTTTACCGAGGACCTTTTCTTTTTCTCTCACTATTCCATTGGATTCCACTGTACAT
>JAOUQT010066182.1:0-10393 GCA_025769995.1 Xyliphius kryptos
AGAGCAGCTTCCATGCCACACATTGATGCTGGAGCACAGCACGCTCTCCACCACACATCTGTAGAAGGAGGTGAGGAGTGAGCTCCCGAGTCCGGCTCTCCTCAGCCGCCTGAGGAAGTAGAGCCGCTGGTGTGCCTTTCTGATTAGACTGGAAGTGTTGTCGCTCCAGGTGAGGTTGTTACTCAGATGGACACACAAGTACCTGTAGCTGGAGACCACTCCCACCACAGATCCTCCAATGTGTAGGGGGGAGTGGGCATGTCTGCCCTTTCTGAGGTCCACAATCATCTCCTTCGTTTTGTTTACATTGATGCAGAGGTTGTTCTTTCTGCACCATCCCTCCGGATGTTCCACCTTCTGAGTAGATGGACAGTGTCTATGGCACTGCCGGAGCACTGCGGATACAACGATTATGGAAAGGAACATGGACTTCTTGTGGACTGACAGCATTGCAGTCCTGAGGTCATAATGTAGTATCATAATAATGTTGAGGCAAGGGGATGGGTATCACATTAAAAAATTAAAAAGTGTTGCTTAAATATGTTCATGCTTGCCATTTTTCCCCTCTGTTAGCCGTTCAAAATGTTTTTTTTTGCACTGTGAAAAAATTATAGAAAAAGTTAAAACCTTTAAATGTAACAGCCTGTGTACCACAATATTTTGATAAAACATGTCTTAACCCTTATGGAAATAAAATGCAGATTGTCTAACTTCCTGAATTTATTTCACATGAGGTGCAAGTCATAAAATGGCAATTACAACACTGACTTTTTGAACTTTACAGGAAACTGTACATAATAATGATACAGAAAGTTTATTACAATAAACAATTGCAATTTTTATGATCTTTACACTGACCTCAGCTTTGCCATCTTAGTACACCCTCAGTTCATTCAATAAGTATGTAGTCTGGCGCAAACTCAAAACTTTTGGGTAGAGTTACCTTTCCGCTATGTTCCACTGCATTGGTTTGTTTGGAAGTCCATCACTTCCCTAAGAATAATAAATTATTTCTTTATGGCAGTGGCTATTGTTGTGATGGAGACAAAGTGTCTACCTCTTGTCCCCAACAGTAAGGATATGTTTTTAACTGTGCCCTTGGTTGAATTTTTGGGTGACTGTTGATTGTGAGAACACTATTACTGACAATTCAAGTCTCTTAAGACTCAACCACAAGAGACAAAAGATTATAAAATTTCTTCCAGAATTTACAGAAAGTATAATAAAAGAATCATAAATTAGAGTGGCTTGCAAAAGTATTCATACCCCTTGAACTTTTACATATTTTTGTCACATTACAACCACAAACATGAATATATTTTATTGGAATTTGATGTGAAAGGCCTAAACAAAGTGGTATACAATTGTAAAGTGGAAAGAAAATTATGCATGATTCAAAACATTTTTTACAAATGAAAAACTGAAAGGTGTGGTGTGCAAAAGTGTTCAGCTCCCTTTTCTCTGAGTGCAACCAATTGCATTCAGAAGTTGCCTGATGACTGCTAATGACTAAAACAAATCCAAATTGTGTGTAATCTAATCTCAGTACAAATACAACCTCTCTGTAATGGCCTCAGAGGTTGCTTAAGAAAACATTGGGGGGTAAACAGAATTATAAAATCTAAAGAACAAACCAGACAGGTCAGGAATAAGGTTGTGAAGAATTTTAAAGCAGGCTTGGCATAAAGATTTCCCAGGCTTTGAACATCTCATGGAGCACGGTTCAATCCATTATCCGGCAATGGAAAGAGTATGGCAAACCTACCAAGACAAGGCTGTCCACCTAAACTTACAGGCAAAACAAGGAGACCACTGATCAGAAATGCAGCCAAGCCCATGGTGACTCAGGACGAAATGCAGAGATTCACAGCTCAGGTGGGGGAATCTGTCCACAGGACAGCTATTAGTCGTGCCCTGCACAAATGTGGTCTTTATGAGTTGTGAGAAAAAAAACACAGTTAAAAGAAGCCCATAAAAAGTCCCAGTTTGCCAGAAGTTTGGGACATAGCTAATTTGTCAAACAAGTTGCTTTGGTATTTCACATTTTGGACAAAATGAAAAAATCTATGTGTGGCAGAGAATTAACACTGCACATCACTCTAAACACACCATCACCATTGTCAAATATGGAGATGGCAGCATTATTTTATTCTCTTATTCTCTTATTATTCTCTTCAGAAGTGACAGGGAAGTTGGTCAGAGTTGATGGGAAAATGGATGGAGCCAAATACAGGGCAATCCTAAAAGAAAACCTGTCTGACTTTTGCAAAGAAGAATGGGCAACAATTTCAGTCACTAGATGCGCAAAGCTGGTGGAGACATACTCTAAAAGACTTGCAGCAAAAGGTGGTTCCACAAACTATTGACTCTACCTTTAGAAAACTCAGAAGTCAGAACTGCATTATACACACATCATTAGACTAGTTGTAGGTCTCACCTGTTTATGTTTTATCATTATTGCTGGTTTATTTGTTTGTAATTTCTTTTACTTCTTTTCCCTTTGTAAATTCTTTTCCTATTTTTCAGTAATTTTTTTTAGAGATTATTTTGGGGTTCTGACATCTTTCAGATCGTGCTCCAGTCTTCTGGCTCCTGGTTTTTCTCTTCTCTTCTCTTTACTAGTAGTTGTTGCTTCTTATAGTATTTAATGTTATTCTCCTTCCCTTACTTTTAATGTTTCTTTACTTCTATTAATGTGCTCTATTGCATATTAGCCCATCAACGCAATTGGAGCCCTATTGGACTATAAAAAGTATCCTAGCTTTCCTTCTCTTCCTGTTGCTAAAAATGTGATATTCATATTCATACCCCAGCATCATTCTTCTGGGATTACCTATTAAACATTTCTGTCACATTCTGGGTCCTTTATTTCAATAAAGCATGGTGAGTTATATCTCTTTCTCCTTGACAATGAAACATTCCACCTTAATTAACTTTCTGTTCAGAACCTAATCTTAGGGTATGCTGAAAGGTTTTGTGGAGTTTTCTGCCAGGAAATTAGCGGAACAGGATGTCCGAGTTTATATCCTACATCTAGTCAGTTCCAGGTCTGCCCTGCAGTGGATGTCCTAACACCCACATGCATAGTGGTGGATACCTCTGCACCTCCTTCATTACAGTGTCCACTTCACCAAAGTTTCCAAATTTATTCTTTAATTCTGTCTTTAAACCTGTGTGGGCCTGTTTGCTCTGAGAAAATGTTCTCTGAACCTGTTCATCTTAATTTCATTTGAAGTCCCTATTATTCAGTATGTGTGTGTTGGTGCTCTTACTAAACCTGTGTATGCTGAGGGTACTTCCAGTGCGGCAAAAAATACCTGAAGCTTTCTGTGTCTCAGAACTTACTAATCCACAAAGAATTTCTGCTTGGCATATCTGAACCACTGGTACTCTAGAGAGTAAAGTCATTTGTACATGAGAGGGCAATTCTGAACCCGATGACACACACCTGAATTCCCCTCTTAAACTACCTGTTTGCTCACCCTAACTGCCCCCCTCCTATTGCACTCAATTTATCCTCTAATTCAGGGATCACCAAACTTTTTGACACAGCTACTTCACAAGTCCTAAGTATTATGAGGAGCTACTTGTTTGTTAACCCATTTGTAAGTTGGCAGATATTCACATTTTAAAGATGCTTTTTCTCTAATCAATTTTTTAATTACTTTTAATAAACAATAACTAAATAGACAATAAACTACAATAAAATCCTTTCAATCAGTTTATTTATTAAATCACAGCAGAGGACGGTTATGACCATAAGAGACTGTCTGAAATGTAGTTACTGTACAAAAACTTTCAATACATTAACACTTTTCTAGCGCAGTTTTTGTTCTTTGGTTTGATTGAGGTTTTTTAAACAAACAACTGCAAGATTTTTATGTTAGTAATGTTTTTCTGCAGTGAGCGCATTTTTTGCATGGTTGCATTCTGGCACCTGATGCTGCGATTCCATCTTTACTGGAGAATTTACTTAGATAAATAAACAGAAAATTAAAAGATTGTAGTTTGATCTCCATTCATTTATGATTTAGAAAATGCAATTTAGGCAAGGCAAGGCAAGATTATTTATCTAGCACCTTTCATACAGAAGCAATTCAAAGTGCTTTACAGAGTAGTTAAAAATATTAAAAGCCATTAAAATAATCAAAATTATTAATAAAAATAAAAAGAAAAAAATAATTAAAAAAGAAAATAGTACAATAAAAGAAAAGTACATAAAAATAGTAGAAGAAAATATAATTAAATATTAAAAAACAAAAGTTGATAGTGTAGAGTAAATTAAACCGAACTGTAAGCCTGCTCAAAAAGGAATGTTTTCAGTCTGGATTTAAAAGCCTCTAAAGTTGGGGCTCTTCTAGTGCTCTCAATCAGCTGATTCCATTTAAGAGCGATTATCTTTTATAAACCACTGGTTGTTTTGATCAGCAATTTCAGTCAAATATATCATATAGCAGACAAACACAGTGCTATTTGAGAAGTTAAATGAAGTTTATTGGATTTACAGAAGGTGTGCAATAATTATTTAAACAAAATTGGACAGGTGCATAAATTTGGGAACCCAACAGAAAGAATTACATTAATATTTATTAGATCCTCCCTATCCAAAAATAACAGCCTCAAAAAGCTTTCTATTGCTTCCAATGAGTCTGGATTCTGGTTGAAGGTATTTTGGACCATTTTTCTTTATAAAACATCTTGTTCTTTAAATCACACCACAGATTTTAACAGTATTTATGTCTGGAGACTGAGATTGTATTCCAGAACATTATAATTGTTCCTCTGCATAAATGTCTGTAGATTTTGAGCAATGTATTGGGTCATTATCTTGATGAAGTATCCAGCCCCGGCACAACTTCAACTTTGTCACAGATTCTTGAACAAGAATCTGCTCATATTGACTAGAATCTAAGCAGCATTCAGATTTAACAAGATTCCCTGTACCTGCTCTGGTCACACAGCCCCACAGCACAATGGAACCACCACTAAATTTTACTGTGGGTAGCAAGTGTTTGTCTCGCAATGCTGTGTTTTCCCCCGCCATGCATTCTGCCCCTTGTTATGGCCAAAAAGCTCAATTTTAGTTTTATCAGTCCCCAGCACTTTATTTCAAAATGAAAATGGCTTGTCCAAATGTGCTTTAGCATACCTCAAGCGACTGTGTGCAGCATGTGCACAGAAAGGACTTCCTCCTCATTATCTCCCATACATTCTCTGCTTGTGCAAAGTGTGCTGAATAGTTGAACCATGCAAAGTGACCCCATCTGCAGCAAGGTGATGTTACAGGTTTTTGGAGCTGCTCAGTGGGTTGACCATTACTGTTCTCACCATCCTTTGCCTTTGCCTGTCTTCCATTTCCTCACTATGTTCCTCATAGTGGAAACTGACAGCTGAAATTTCTGAGATTTTTGTGTCCTTGTATCCTAAACCATGATCTTGAGCAATCTTTGTTTTCAGGTTGTTTTGAGGCCACCATGTTTTCACACGTCAGAGAAGATGCAAAAAAAAGAAAAATTTGCAATTGGCCACCTTAACCATTTCTCATAATTGGATTCACGTGTTTTGTTTGTGTTTCAACAAAGTTTCGATAAAATGACAAGGGTGCCCAAATTTATGCACCTGCACGGTTTGAATGATTATTGCACACTTTTTTATTTAAAAAAAAAATAAAAAATTGTCAGGGGTGCCCAAAAGAGGTTTTGCATACCTCTGTATAATAATACCAAATTTTCTAAATACCGTGTTGTTTTTCCTGCCTGTAATGTTTCGACATTAACTTACGAAAAAAAATCCCATATTTAACTACAGTATAGTGTACAGCTATTTTTGAGAAATGCTGTTTCTCGCTTTGTACCTTGCCTGTGCTCTGTGCTAAATCTGTACAGATCTGATTGACTGAGGAGCACTATGTACATTACCATGTACATGCTTTGTCTGTGAATTTACTGCACAGTAAAGTCCATACCGTAAAAGACAAGAAAAGTTCCAACACTTAAAATAAACACTGAGAGTTAAATCAATAATCATTTATCGGTTTGGGTCCACGCTGAACATGTCCGGATCACGGTCCACCTAATAGTGACCTGTGTTTTGATACAGCAACTGAAGGACTTTAATCTTCATTGTTCAAAATACCTTGTGCTGACACGACACATTTAGATCTGATGGACAGAACCATTGGCGCCCTATTCTGCCCAGCATGTTAAATGTTTGCTCCTGGGTGGGCAGAAGATACTAAGATTAGATTATTAAATGATAAATAACACAACAACAATAACAAAGGTTCAAAAGCAAAAAAAAAAGGAAAAAAACTAAAGAATTATATAAGGAGAGAAAGTAATAACAAAAGTAAACTGATAAAGAGCTGTTAATAACGTACAAAGGAAAATTTGGCAACAAAAGTCTGAGCTGAATCTGACAGCATGCTCCTTTCAGAATGTGTGAATATGAAGTGCCTAAAATGTATACCCTAGGGCATAATGTCCTGTTGGGTTGGCGCACAGAACCATGTAATGTCCTTTTCGTAAAACAGAAGGCACTGGCAAAAATTCTTACTCCCGATCAATGTCTGGGAGCAAGGCAAGGCTCCTTAAAAAAGTGACCATGATGATACTGAAATTGCAGAGAGTTGAGGTGTCTGCCCTTGGGTTGCTGGTACCATTTGGAGACTTAACTGATTAGGCGCATGGCCTTAAATGCAATATAAAAAAGAAGGCATTTTTCCAATTATGCCCATACATGTGGAGACATCCACTTTGGAGCAGACCTGTCACTGACAATAGCAAGTGAGAGTAGTTAAACCCCTGTGTGGTTTAGCACAATCAGTTGAGGAATCCTGGATGGAAATCAGGACGTCCTGCTTGGTGAATTGCCAGTAGAAGAACTCAACAAATCTCTCAGCAAATGCTAGGATAGTGTTCTGAAAAGAAAGGAAATCACAAATTAGAACTACACCTGCTCCTCACTAGATAGTCGCTTCAGGGCTGCAACTGCGTCACATTTTTCAGGAAGAGCAGGAAAGGTGGAGCAAACAATGGTGCCAAATACAGTAAAACATGGTGTGACTGGTAGTGTCTTTGGCTCAGAGTTTGCTAGAAAATCAGACCAGACCGGAAGAAAAAATGTGGAGCCAATTGTGGCCATGGGCTAAAGCACAATTGCTAAAGTGTGTATAACACACTAAAGTGTGTATTAGACACGATGGTAGGACAATAAGACAAATAAGGAATTTAAAAGGATCTCACTGCCACACATTGAGGCTAATTGTCCAGCCAGGACAACACCATACAAATTATTTGAAGAGGGATGAAGGCTGGCAACATCAAGACAGGAAGCTGGCACAGTCAATCTCAACAGTCCTTAGTTTGAAAGTTTGTTCTGTCATAAAGGATGACTGTATTAAGTAAGCTTACAAAAAAGAACTCTGTGTGCGCGCATGTGATAGATTGGCACCCTGTACAAGGTATATCAGCCCAGCACCCAAAATGTTCACCCCTAGGAAACTCCACACATACATATCTTAATAAACCCTAACACACCACACCTTAAACTCCATAAATTTGTACTTTAAATTTATAATTCATGTAAAAATACTAAATATGCAACACAACATTTAAGAAACTAACAAGTAAAATCAAACATAAATCCAGCAACACAAGGAATTCAATTCTAAATTATTCTAATGTGTTTTGTTTCATTCCTTTTCTTATTTTCCTCAGTTTACTTGTTTCACCGATTTTTCACCATAATTCTTTTATCGTACATATTAAATAAAGCTGCCCTGGAAAAATTCCAAGGGGGACCACTGTTATTTGAATTTACACAAAATGTGTTTTAATTTGTTCACAGATTTTTCAGATGGTTTTGCTGCTTTTTGTCAAAGGGTTGTCACCCTTTACGTCTCACCTTCCTCTGGTGAGATTTATTAGAACTTTCTCTTCATTAATAGTCCCACTATTAATCCTTACAATAATATTCCACATTTTTTTTACTTTTACTCTAAAACTAATAACGATATATTCAGATTGCTTACTCGCCTGTGGATTCGTTGGACACTGACGGTGATATTCCTCATTTCGCCTGCATAGGATCTTGCGTAGTGTCTAAGTTGTGGTGCCAAAATGTTGTGGAAATTTTCCTAACACCAACCAATTTCTGTGAAAATGACTTTATAAGATAAATGCAAAATTCAAAGCAAAAATAACTTGAGAGACAGACACAGAGTTCTAATTGTTCAAGCTTCCTGTTTACTGATTCATTGTCAACAGAATAAATAGTTATGCAATTGTACATGCTTCTGATATTGTAAATTAGGAGGTACATGGCTGATTTCGTTAAAACAAACACAGCCAAATTTGCTTTTTCATGGCTTTCCTATAAGGGTAAAGACCAAAACATTATTTCAACAACAACAAAAAAGTCATGCTAAAAGCAATGCTTATAGGGAAGCATTGTCTAAATATTGTCTACAGGGATGAATAAAGTATATCTTGAAAAAAGCCTCAAAGCTTATATTGAAGAGAAGACACAGATCAACCCTGTATGAACTTAGCTTATAACTCAATTCTTGTTCATATTAAGTAAAACACAAAATATTTTTTTAGTAATTAATTTAAAAGTTTAATGTTTTCTAGAATTATTAAATGTCTTCCATTATTAAATTCATTCTACATATAGTATGGATTCACCAGTTATTTATTTACATTTTTTTTAAAAGCCTATAACATAGTTAACTGTAAACAGTATTTTTATTTGTGACTCATTCTATTTATTTTTAATGGCATTACCCTCATTTTTGTATTTGGCTTCAACAAATTGCACAGTCAGCCTACTTCTTTTGGTTCAATAGTCAGAGTGGTCTCTTTTTAAAAGTTTTATAACATAAATAAAACATGCTACAAAACAGTGCATTCACGCTTACATAGTCACTCTGAATAGCTTGGGATATTTCAGCCAAATTCTATCAAGCATTAAAAATCTCCATAATCATCCAGGTCTATATAAAGCAAACATGACAACATGTACTGATTATATTAATGTAAGTGGTAATGCAAAAAAAATTCTCTGTCTCATATATTTTTTTCTTGTTGTTTGGTTTAAAGTTTGGTTTAAAACAGGGCGGCACACAATGGCTTAGTGGTTAGCACGTTCTGCTCTCAGTTTTCTTGTCTTCCATGTGTCCGCGTGGGTTTTCTCAAGGTACTGAAAAAAATAGCTAGTAGACTTGAATAAGGAGGATATGGAAAAGTAAACAAAACACCAAACCAAAAATATTTATTATATTTTGTGGTAGCATGGTGGTTCAGTATATAGCACTGTTACCTCATGGTAAGAACATAGTTTTACTTTA
Organism: Xyliphius kryptos; assembly: GCA_025769995.1. Lineage (NCBI taxonomy): Eukaryota > Metazoa > Chordata > Actinopteri > Siluriformes > Aspredinidae > Xyliphius > Xyliphius kryptos. The sequence goes on from JAOUQT010066182.1 coordinate 9,350, forward strand.
AGGCAGATTTAGGTCCTATCTTTATTCTTCCTTTGTGAGTATGGGTTACTTTCAGGGGCTCCTACAGTTGAAAGATATTGTTAGGTAAAAATACTAAATTGTGGTGTTATCTCATTTGTAAGTTGATTTGGATGAAAGTGTTTGCTAAATGAACAAGTCTTTAAAGTCTATAAAGGACATGAAGTAGAACAAAGAATATAAGAATAACGTGATAAACATGACAACAACAAACCATAAATGACACAAACCAAAGAATACATTCAGAAAAAGGCGAATAAGGTAAATAAATTTATGTAATATATTAACACCCTATCCAGAGAGCTTTTTCACCATTTACTTACTGGCATATTAATTAGCATCTTCTACAACCCTTATTATAAATAAATAAATTAAAAGTAAATAAATGACTGCAAGTAAATAATGTAAAACAATTAAGCTGTTGAATTTGTTTGCAAATCTGACGTGTGGCCTTGGAAATGGACTACAGACCATAGCAAACCCTAGTATAGAATTAAGCAGAAGATAATGAATGGATGGATGGATGGATGGATGGATAGTAAAAGAAGAATATAATACCATGCCTCAGATGGCAGGTTTCACTTACTTCAATGACAAAAAAATGTTTATGTGAAAGTTTGTGCTCACCCTACACAGAATCAATTAAAATAAGCAAAATGCAGAATAGGGAGTTTACCATGCGGCACAGTGGCTAAGTGGTTAGCACGTTTGCCTCTTAGCGCTGGGGCAGAAAAAAACATTTTTGTTAATGCAATGCCGGTAGCCTTGGACTGACAACTATGGGAAGACAACTAAAAGAGCAGCCCACAGATCTAAAGAACAATGTAATGTTATAATGTCTCAGTACTGAAGCTTAGGTGTGATAAATGACTGCATGTGCGACCTCAACTTTAAGAAATAAATTGGCTGCAGCAGTCCATTCTTCATTACAGAAAAAAAAAACCTCTAGCAATCACCTTACAGTTGGCGTTGTTGTCACTGTGGAATCACAATTGATTATAGTGGCAGTTTTATTAAATATACTGT
>JAOUQT010066192.1:0-10393 GCA_025769995.1 Xyliphius kryptos
CATGCAAACTCCACCCAGATTGGGATTCGAACCGGGAATCCCCAGCGCTGAGAGGCAAATGTGCTAACCACTAAGCCTAATTTTATTGTCAAAACTGAGTTATGTGCAGGACATTAAATTTAATTAAATTGCATTTCCTCAGACCCATGGTGCAGAAGTAAACATTCATTCATGCCTATCCAGAAGGGAACATTTCGGGCACTAGGCAAATACACCCAGGACAGGGCGCCAATCTATCGCTGGGCACACACTCACTCACTCACTCTCAAACATATGGACTATAGGGGCAATTTAGAGCAGGCACTGTAACACACATAGACATGGTGAGAACATGGAAACTCCACCCAGAACCGGGAATCCCCAACACTGAGAAAGGAACGTGCCACTAAGCCCCTGTATCATCCAGAAGTAAAAAAATTAAATGAAATATATATTAAACATGTAACACTGTTTAAACTAGTTTAAATAAATTTATGTTTACTATATAATCTGAGTACTAGTAAGTGACACATGCCATGGTTGAGAACAGTGACTGTTGTTGTGCAATAAAAGACAGTAATGCAAATTAGCAGATTACAGTAGTGCAAATATAAACTGCAAATTAAGTGAGCATGTATATATATATATATTTTTTTTTTTCCTTTTTCTTTTCCTTACACTGTATCTAATATTTTTGTTATATCAGAAATTGCTGAGTCGTTCCACGTACCACATGATGTGGATGACAATAATATATCGTTGAGTCCTTAATTATTATTAATAATAATAATAATAATAATAATAATAATAATAATAGTGGCTTAGTGGTTAGCACTTCCTCCTCTCTGCGCCCTGGTCTCCAGTATGGATTAAGTGGAAGATAATAACAAAAATACTTTTTTACTTTTGTCTTGTTTATTCAATGCTGCAAAACCTGCTGTTAGACATGTACTTGAGGTTTAGTTTTCTCTATGCCTGAGTAACTTATTGAGTGACTGGATGAATGTCCCTTATGTGCTGTGCTGCCATGTTGTGAACGAAGATCTTGGGTCTCCTGGGATCTTATGCAGGCTTTAGGAACACAAGGCTCAATATACTCTGTTGTTTTTAGCATGCCTTTTTTTCACTGCTATTGACATGAACCAGGGACAGGTCAAGGTTCATTGTACTGTCGGTATTGTATTTATAGCATTAGCCTCGAAATTGCTTTCTCTATACAGCTCTGATACATACAAGATAAACCCGATATTGATGAATGGGTTTTTTTATAACGGTGTCATGTCTACAAATTGGAGGCCATGGATTAAATTCTCTTCTGACAATTATTCATTTTTTCAGGCTTATCTTGTTCAAGGTTACTTGGAAAATGCAAGAAACATACTTGTCAACTTGACCTGACAATCAAACCTAGAACCTTTGTTGTGCAAACTGCTATTCCTCCGCCTTTTTTTCTTCATGATAAACACCTGCAATATACCTGCTATAATGTCCATTACATGGTGTCCCTTCTGGTCTCGATTATTTGCCAAGCTTACAATAAAAACATTTCTCCACGATATTCCATTTTTTAACAGTCAACTGGAATACAATCCAAACATGGAAATTTAATCAGTGGCATGGATAATTACATTTGTAAATTATTCTACAAAAAAAACAGTTTGAACGAAGTTGTGTTGCTGTGATTACAATGGGCTTTTTTTTTATTTTCACACTGGTCAGTACCATATCAGCAACACAGGTGAACAAATGAATATACTGTCAATGTAAGGCAGCAGTTGACAGTTCGCATGGTCACAAGAATCATCCTCACATAGCCCTATGTACACCACACCACTATAAAACACATCCAACCTCCACATACTTTTTAATAGACACAAGTAAATTAAATATACTATACACAAAATAGGCTTTGGGTAACATAGAAAGCATCCTGGTTTTACCTCTTTGTGTTACCAGTTGGGCAATTTTCTTTTTTTCTTTGGTAAGCCTCATATTCAGTTCTCTTTTTACTGTGCTGCAGAAAAAAAACATCTATTCAGACTATCGTAAAATTAACCTCTGTTTAAAAGGGTTAAAAGTAATTACAGTGTTGTTTACTGCTCTGCTTTCAGATATAAGATTTTCTATATGGCTTTGGGGAAATTGAGTGGTGGTGGTAGGGGTGTTCATGCTTCCCTTTCCATATTACTTTTTACAGCAGTGGATTGTTGAAGTTGAGGAATATATTTTAAAGAAAAAAATGACTCACTCCATTAGCATGTACACTATCCAACTATGTAAACTGTATTTTAATATTTCTGATGCCAAGGAGGAGCTGACAACATATTCACCATACAAGTCAGTAGGAGAGTAACCAGTATTGTTTTCAGTCCTGCCCTCTAAATCTCATCTTAGGGAATAGGGTTATGTTTTGGTTGCTGGGAAAATACACTCAGGACAGGGCACCAATCCATCACTGGGCACATACTTACACAGATACACACTATATGGGAGCAGTTTTGGATAGGGCAATTTAGAGTTAACAATTTACATTGAATCCATGTTTTTGTGACTGTGAAAAGAAACCCAGAGGAAACTAACATTTGAAACTGACAAGTCTTCTGTAGTCTCATTTATTGTAACCTCTAGAATTGTTTCTTGAGGTGATTTTGAAAATGCTGAAGTTCTAGGCATTACAGACCAAGCTAGGTACATCAGTACACTATAAGCAGAGGTAAGATATGGTGTTATTGTGAGGTCATAGTACATAGTACAAGGAACCAGAGTGATCTAGGTGGAGGTTTAAATGCCAAACATGCCCCTTAGGTGTTTCTCAAAGGTTTATACTGAATGCATGAAATAGCTTGAAGTGAGGTGGGAGGGATACAATATTGCATTGGGGTACATGGGGTTGCTTGGATTGGTTGAACACCAGGCAAGTTGAACATTTCCCATGGCCTGCACAGTCACCAGATCTAAATATTATTGAGCCACTTTTGGAGGAGCGAGTCAGGAAACGTTTTGCTCCACCAGCATCACATAGTGACCTGGCCACTATCCTGCAAGAAGAATGGCTTAAAATCCCTCTGACCACTGTGTAGGACTTGTATATGTCATTCCTAAGATGAATTGATGCTGTATTGGCAGTAAAAGGAGGCCCTACATCATACTAAAAAATTATCATGGTCTAAAACCAAGTGTTCATTGTCCAACGCCTGTACATTTTATTAACCAGTTGATTTAGCTTGTATGCATTATATATTTAGCATATGGCAGCGTGTCCTGACATTTAGCAATATTCTAACATTTACAGAGACCAATAGTTAAAAATAACAATGATGCCACAGCCATTGATGAAGCTTGGCCATAAAATGGTCGTAACCTTAGAGGTTGAGAAAAAGCACAATTGTTTCTATATTAATCACAGTGACTCTACTCTTTAACAGGCACGTGAGCTCATGTGTACTGCCCTTCAATGCTTAGCTTTTGTAATTCTCTTATAAAATAAAGCATTGTTAAGAGTCAAAAATTGTCTCGCGTTGTTAAAAGTCTAAAGTCTCTCTCCCTTGAAAAATAAGGGAACACTTAAACAACACAATGTAAATCCAAGTCAAGCACACTTCTGTGAAATCAACATGTCCATTTAAGAAGCGACACTGATTGTGAATTAATTTCACTTGCTGTTGTGCAAATGGAACAGACAACAGGTAGAAATGAGAGGCACTTCGCAAGACAACCTCTATAATGGAGTGGTTCCGCAGATGGTGACACAGACCTTTCTGTTCTCATTCTTTCTGGCTGATGTTGTGGCCACTTTTGCATTTTGTCAGTTCTGTTACCATATATGTAGCATAAGGTGGTGTCTACAATCCACAGAAGTTGCTCAGGTAGTGCAGCTTATTTAGGATGGCACATCAATGCCTGAACAGTGTCCAGAGCATGGAACAGATACCAGGAGAGAGGCCAGTACACCAGGAGACATAGAGGGGGCCATAGCAGCCTCATCAGGATCATGCCCAGGCGTTCTAGAGAGGTCATACAGACTCGTGGAGGCCACACATACCACTGAGCCTCATTTTAACTTGTCTTGAGGAATTTCCACTGAAATTGGATCAGCCTTTAATTTGATTTTCCATTTTGATTATGATTCCAAATCCAGACCTATATACAGTGGCACCGAGTAGAGAAAAGAATCTTTAAAGAAGCTCATCTCAGAAATATAGCTCTTTATTAACAATTTTGATAACAGGGTTTTCCTGTTTCAGTTCAGCTCTGAGTGTACTCCCGGCACCCAGCCCATCACCCTGTTCAGCAAACCGTTTTTATGGTGAACATAACCAGTCATAACATTATTCCCAAAAATGTACCCAAAGCATTCCTTAAACTTAAATAACTGGCATAACTGTATGTCCACAAACATAAAGAACATAATTAGAACACAAACTGTTGACGCTGGTGCCTCCCAGCATCCTTCACCAGCACGTGGGCGGAGTCCTTCCATCTTTAAAAAAAAAAGTCAAAAGTTGTGTTTTCGCGAGTGTGTGTGCTCCCCATAAAAATTCACACCGTTGTTTCGATTACAATGATATTTCACCTTTACGTATATTCTCTTTACAACCACCATGAAACAACTCCAGGGGCTTTAGCTATCAGTCAACCACGCACCACACAGCTTGATTTAGGGCTTGGCTGTGTGTCTTTGCAATCCAATGATCTGATTCATGGGTTGTTTTTGGACGTCATATGCCATAAACCAATTAGTGTGTCACATTCTATTCTTTTTAAGAGATTTTTGCAGTTTTACTGTGGTGGATTTCTATTTCAGCAGTGAAGTTATTTAAATAAAGTTTATTTTTGTTAAAAGAAAATGGTAAACTCCAAGAAGTGACCAATTATGCATACATTTACAAGTACCCTGTTTGCATGTTAACGTCATCCCAGTGACAAAATTTTTGCTTGGGCCAAGCAGGTAGTAGATTATATTGACAACATTAAATTTTGTCCCATTGCCACAGTTGTATAAATGAAGCATCTAGACTGGCACTTCCTACTTTTTCGAGAAACAGCTAAGGGAAAGCCCTGTTCCTTTGTGCACAAAGCAAACACATAAAGACATGGTTGGGTGAGTGCGGCTTGATGTGCCAGTCCTAAGCTTTACCCCACTGAATACCTTTGGTATTTGCTTAAAAAAGGTTCAGAATCAGACCTAATCATCTAACTTTACTAACTCTATATTTGATAAATTGGCAGGATTTTTCTGAAAGAATAAACTTCATAGTCTTACAGTGTTTTCGGAAATATAGTGCTGGCTTAGAAAAGGATGTCAAAAGTTCTGTATCCAAAATATATAGGTGTTCCAATACTTTTGTCCATATTCTGTGTACAAATGACTTTTTAATTATAAGGAAAGATACACACTGTGCAGGTAATTATTGCAAATTAAATCCCCAACAGCATGTTTCTGCCTGAATCACTCTAAGGACATTTATTTGCATAGATGATATTTTGTATATCTTAAATTACTCATTTTGTTTAAAAAAAAATACAAATAATAAAAAAATAATCATTAATCAACTTTACATTTTTGTAAATTTTGTAAAGTAAAGAACACTGTTTTTTAGGTACTGAACTGTAGGTTATCACTGTTAAATCAGTTTACAGGTATTTTCTAGAGCTGCAGGTTTACACATGCAATACACAGAAGGGGATTTTAAAACTGCCAACTCGAAAGTGCATGAAATGACACAAAAATACGGAATTACAGTCCCACATGCAGTTCGTATTACTGGCAGAAGCAAACAAGACTCTTGTTATTGTCCCACAGCACATACCCATCAGTTTTATTGCAGTGATGAGAATCATCTACCACTTAAATAAAACCTGCCCTGTGGTGGTCCTTTGGGGTCCTGGCCATTAGATAGAGTATAGACTAATAAGGTATGATGAGAAAAAAAATTAACTATTGTTAATTAATCCTCTAATTGTACAAATATAAAGTACACAATATTGTATTTAAGGTTTTACATACAAAAAGCTAAAAAAACATCTAGTCATTAAGGTCTTAAAATTAAGCAAATAGACAAGTGGTGGCAAATTATACAGTATTATTATTTATTTACCAATAATGAAGCTTAAATGGAAATTTAAAAAAAGCTAAGTAAATCCAATGATTTAGTAGCTTGTAGAACCTCTTTGAGCGACAATAGCTTAAAGTAATTGTTTTCTGCAACTTCATTAGTCTTTCACTTTCAGACAAAATCTTGGCAAAATCTTCTTTACAAGCTACAAACATTGATGGTTTTGGCCATTTATTTATGCACAGCTCCACCTCAGCATTTTAATTGGGTTAGGGTTCAGACATTCACTGTGCCATTGCGAATTTTTTTTTTTTTTTTTTTTTTGATCCTCGGTTTATGGCATTTATAGCATTTGACAACTGAATACATTGGTATACATATAAGTTCATAGTTATTTTAACTACAAGGCGCCAAGGCCTATGGCTGACATCACATGGTCTGACCTGTGGATAGTGGATTTGCTGGAAAATTCGCTCTCAGAAACTGTCTTGCATGTTTGCCACTTGTGAATGACCTACCTGTAATGATTAATTTTAAAATGTTTGGAAATTGCTTTTGGGTACAGTCCAGTAAAGGTCCTTAAGCAGACAAAGGAAAAAATGCCTTGTAACTTTACCGAACCATGCTTGCATATTCTAAATTAAACAAGACCTACTATTACACAGGTATTTTAAGGGTTTATATGTTGTTGTTATGTAAAATTATTGAGTGGTTGTATAAATCTTTGTCTGAATAAATACACATGAATGTTATGAATAAAGATTTGGTTCAAAGGCATCTACAGGGATTAGAAGATCGATCGAAAGGAGCTATGCCACTGTTATTTTCAACTGAATGACATCTGAACCCATCCTGGAACAGATAGGCCTGCATGTAGAAGAGAAAGTGCAAGATGGAGAAAGACAGAAAAAAAGTGATGTGAATTTTCTTCAGGCTACAGCTCTTTTGTAACACCTTACTCTGCTAGTTTTATACAAGCACAATAAGCCTCTTTTCAAAAAAATAAAAATAAAAAAATAAAGTCAAAGTCAACTTTATTGTCAAAAATAAGATTTGTTCAGGACACGGTAATCAATTGCATTTCCCCAGACCCATGGTGAAGAACTAAACAAATTTTGCATTATACAGGTAACATGGTATACACACTGATTAAAATGAATAAGATATTTGCTATTTAACCTGAGTACAAGTGACCTGAGTAAAAAAAAAGAGTAAAGTGACATGAGAGTGTAATTAGGTGATGAGTAAAGTGGCAGGGAGAGTGTTAAGTGTCCTAACTGCCTGATGTAGGAAACTGTCCCCAGTCTTCTTGTTTCTCACCCGGAGACACTTTAGTCTCCTCCCTGATGGCAGCAGGCTGAAAAAGCTGTGTAGCAAGTTTGTGGAATCACCCATTATGCAGAGTACTTTATGAATGAAGTGGGTGGTGTGCAGATCTTGCAGTAAGGATGAGTGACGGTAAGTGGTGACGACGATCTTCTAAGCTGCTCTCACGATGCACTGAAGGGTCTTGCGGCAGGATGCAGTACAGGCACATTACCACATCGTGATGCAGCTGGTCAGAATGCTCTTGATGACCTCCCTGTAAAAGATGCACAATGGAGGTCGGGACTTTGGCTCTTCTTAGTTTATGAAGGAAGTAGAGGTGCTGGGGAGCTCTCTTGGCAATGCTGTTGCTCCAGAAGAGGTCCTCTGAAACATGTACTTCTAGGAACTGTCTCCATTGCAGTGCCGTTGTTGGTCAGAGGATCAGAGCATCATCACACCCAGAGTGGGTATTTTCCCGAGGTCCACAACAATCACCTGTGTCGTATCAATGTTCAGAAAAAAGTTGTTGTAGCTGCACCACAGGTCCAGGCGTTTGACCTCATTCCAGTAATTTGTCTCATTGTTGTTGCTAAGGCCTACCACAGTCGTATCATCCACAAAATTGATGTAGAGATGTAAGATGATGTGCAGCCGTGTGTTAGCAGTGTGAATAGTAGGGTGCTCAGCATACATCCTTGGGGGGTTCATCATGTTCTTGCTTTCTCACTTTGCACAACTGGCTGCACAATTAAAAAGTTCATCATGTGTATGACATTTAATAGCAACCAGACTCTTTGTTGACTTTAAATAAAATAGGCACATTAAGTCATAATCATTTTAAAATTCAGGCCTTAATAATTATAAGGAAAGTATAAAGTAAGTAATTTTCAATATTTTCTATTAATGTGTACCCAAGCTCATCACTGCACAGTCTCACAATGTTGACATCCTTTGAAAAAGTCCACAGATTATCTGTACAGTCAAATAATGAATGGCGTGTTGGACAAAATAGCTGCATTGGTAGCCAATTAAAAAATTCCCCACACAAACCGTAGTACCAAGTTGAAAGACACAGAAAGCTGTTGGTTCACATCTCACCGCACGAGACATCAAACAGAGCGGTATTCGTGGCTGGCAGTGTTCTGGGAAGACGTAAACACACAGATCAGAGTGTGTGAGGGTCCTTTGAGAGCTGTCATTAGCACTTCACACGATGGTTGAGGGAATGGTACACAAAACACAATTTGATCCTGCTGATAAACCGAATCAGCTGGGAATTGCTCCAAGCTTGGTCTGTCATAACATGTTGGGCTCAAGGGTGTCATGTTCCTGTTAAAGTGCAAGAAAGTATGAATACACTTTCATTCAAAGTTAGTGCCTAAGCATGATGCATAGCTGAGGCAGTGCAAGAACATGGAAGTGTCATTTAGTCATAATAAAGTTTTCAAAAGCAAAAACTGTATGTTTTTATGTCATTTCTGTTAGTTTAGGTTTATTTATTAATTTCTACAATCAAGACTCCTTTACTTCTCTGTACATGCAACTACCACCTGTTTTTTTTACTGACCCAACTCAGAGCTCCGCCAAAGCATTCAGAAAGAAATCACACGACACCATCCGCTTTTTTTCTGACTGTGGTAGCACATTAAACACCCACTGCCACTGTCTCAGTTGCAGTGGCAGTGACCATATTTCTAATTCAGCTTCCCACCCATCAGACACTGCAGAGAATACACAAATTATGCCACTAAAAACTAAATATTTGATTAGGAATTTAAGCATGAAATGCTTAACAAAAAAAACACAGATTCTATAACTGGCCAAAATTTTTCATAGAATACACAATTTTTTCCCAGACTCCAAACAAGCAACTTTGCAATTTGGACACATAAGCTATGGGTATATTTGTGATTTTTATTTATTTATTTTTTGATAATTAGCAAAATTTGAAAACAGTACTTTCGCAAACTAGTCCTAGCTTTTCCAAAACCTATGTTCTTGGTATCACACAAGAGCGTGCTCTTCAATATTTTAAAAAGTTATACACTTTATAGACTTTTTGGCAGTTATACACAATTTAATTTATACGTAGTGCACCTATGTCTTTAGGGGGTTCTATAATGGTTATATGTCTAAATTAACTTTTTCTTTCAGTAGGGCAGCTATATGCAAATTAGTCCTTATGTCATAATTCAAATAATTTATAGTCCCCATGGACATGGGTCTTAAACATTGTGGAACATTTGAAAATTATATTAACAAGCAGTCAGCAACACACACACACACACACACACACACACACACACACACACACACACACACCTAAAAAAGCTTTACTTTCCCTTCAGTCAGGTTCATTAAAACAAATTAAGACTATTTACGCTTTACTGCCAGAGCAACAACAATTTTGTAACCTTTAGAGTAGTGGTTGTCATAGGGATAAAACTGAAGCAATGTCATTTTGAATAAATAGTGTTCAGATGAAGCTCAGGTTTACCAAGCAGAAAAAACGTAGCTTGTGGGTCCGTACTCAAGTAGCTTGAACCCCAGGAAGACTTTTCGCAGCATTTTTTTTTTTTTTCTCTAGTAAAAATATGGACCCAACAAGATTTAAAGAAATAAATAATAATAAAAAAAAACTAGAAGTTTTCTTTTCAACTTCTTTTTAAATCAAAACAGTTTGTAAAAGCTTAAAATACTGCGATGCTCATCTGTAGAGGTGACACATAAGATGTAATCGTTAACTTCTATCAAGTTTGTAGTTATATAATAAACAGATGGTCGGATATGTGCTATTTAATTGTTCCTGAGGGAAAGACATGTTGTTACATACGTAGGCATGAACAAATTACATTATGCATATAGTATAGTATAAAACAAATCTATATACATACCTGCTTTGCTCATTATTTTGTATACAGCAGTAAATGCTAGTGGGCAAATCACAAGACTGTTTTAACTGTAACATTTAGTAAGTAAGTAAGTAAGTAAGTAAGTAAGTAAGTAATTATTTATTTATATAGCGCTTTTTACAACAGTGTGTCGTCACA
>JAOUQT010066201.1:0-10393 GCA_025769995.1 Xyliphius kryptos
CTACGTAGTAAGTGATAGCTTTGTGAATAGACAGTAAGCATGTATATAAGGCTTTATTGAAAGCCTAATTTTGGTAAAAATTAACTGAAGCTGGGGTGGCACGTGGCAAAGGTTTTCACCGGGTTCTCCAAGTTTTCTCTCACAATCCAAAAAAAAATTACTGCTCCAAATTGCCCCATATTGTCTGTGTGCATGTGTGTGTATGTGAGTGTGTGTCCACCGATAGATTGGTGCCATTTCCTGGCTGTATTTGCTCAGCGCCCAAAATGTTCTTTCCTGGATGGGCATGGGGAACCCCCTCTCCCCACAGCGACCCTAGTAGAGGATTAAGGGGAGGATAATGAATGAATGAATGAATGAACCTGAAGCTGAATCAGTTGATTAATTGATGATTCCAATCAAGACATTTTGGGACACATTGTAATGTCTATTCATAATGTGAGTGTGGTGGAGGTGGGATTAGTAAAGTAAAAATACCCAAATCAAATTCCAAACATAAATGTACAGAATGCTTTACTGTGATGACTCTGCAAATCTATTCTAGTAAACAGCATGACGTCACAGGGATACCATGACCACAGAGGCTTGAACACAACTGAATGTGAACGCACGTTTCTGCATTCAATCTAGAACCAAGAGTAGTGCGACCTCTATTGGCTACTCGATGCAAATACATAAAAAACCTGACCCTGATAACGCTTTAAAAATAAACAATTAAAACAAAAGTCTCTCTAAAACATTCGCACTTGTGGGAAATTTTCATTCAACTTACTTTACATCTTACAACTTTACATTAATTATTATAAACGGTTCATAAATGATTTCAAAATATTAGTAATTCTTACAGGGGACAATTTTCCTGAATTGTGTATGGGTTGCTTGTAATTTTTGCATGAATTGACCCCCCTACGCTATACATACATATATTGTATAATAAGTTATATATCTTTGCTTTGTTATCGGAACTCTTAAACAAGTTGTGTTGTAATAATCTCAGGTTAGTATACAGTACTTAACAAGATGTACTAAATAATCATTTTTAAATTTTTTAAACATTATATTGCTTTTTTAGTAGCAGATAAATAGAATCCTTATCTTTTTTTGTGTCACGTATCAGGTGTGGGTCAATGCCGCAGCACAGATCTTCAACTCTATTGGAATTGCTTTTGGCTCCATGATCGCTATGGCCAGTTACAACAAATACAACAACAATATCCTCAGGTTAGAAAGACTGCACAGCTCCCAATCGCTTACTCAAATTTATACTTAAACGATGACAGATTTGACCTGATGCATCTTTTCTTTTTTTTTTAATAGAGATACTTTTGTTGTCTCTTTGGCGAACTCTGCTACCAGCATCTTGGCTGGCTTCGTGATTTTCTCTGCCATCGGCTACATGGCACATGTTCATAACCTTCCTGTGGACGACATTGCGACCGATGGTATTCTTTCTATATGTTTCTCAGACCTGGTCCTAAAGCCATGCTACCCTGCACTTAGTGACATTTGCTTAAATACACATATAAACCTGGGGGGGGGACCCCATGACCGTCCAGGGAAGAACATTTGGGGCGCTGGGCAAATACAGACTCACTCACTCACACACATCCACAGACACACAAACTATATGAGGGGATTTAGAGAAGTCAATTTATCTTGAATCCATGTGTGATGGCGACGCTGGGGTGAGGAGAGACTGAGGTGCGGTGCTGATCAGGAAGTTTGATTAGCACACCTGAAATGGCTCTGTCTAATGACCGTGTGCAGCTTTATAAGCAGCGTGATCACACGACGCAGGGAGAGAGACCGACAACAGGACTGGTGGAACGGTGGAGCCAGCACAGTTTAAAAAGCCCAGTATGTCGTAATGTAACTGTGGTGTGTCGGCAACAAAGCCAGTGTCCTGTGTGGTGTCCTGTCTCTGGTCCTCATTTTTTCCACCCCATGACACCATGTTTTTGGACTGGGAGGAAACCAGGAATACTGTAAACACGGGAAGAACATGGAAAATCCATGATTGGAATTCGAACTGCGAATACCCAGCGCTGAGAGGCGAACGTGAGGAAGCATCTGCTAATGACTGCAGCAAAAAAAAAGCATCAGTGAGTGACTTCAATGCAAAAATGCTGAAAAAACACTCGCTATACAGGACAATTTAGAACATTTAGTTTACCTTGAATCCATGTTTTTGGGATGTGGGAGGAAACCCACGCAGACACGGGGAGAACATGCAAACTCCACCCAGATTGGGATTCAAGCTGGGAATCCACAGCGCTGAGAGGCGAATGTGCTAACCACTAAGCCACCGTGTTGCCATGGCAGCTAGTCATTGAGAACATATTAATAGATTTTTTTTTTTTGGCACAGGTAACAGATTACTTTCATGTATACAGACACTTTATAATAACACATGAATCTGTCAGTGGCAAAAACAAGAATCACATTGGCCAACCAATTTTTTTTTTAGTTTTACTTTTTTTTTGCATTCTAACTCAATACAAGTTCATTATTGACTGATTTTTGTCTGCAGTACAATATCAAAGAAAGATGGTGAGAATTGGAACCAGGTTAAATACCAAAGTTCTTTTTTAAATTACACTATGCTGTTAAACTGTGGCCCTGGTTAAGTCCTGTCTATAAGAACAGACTCATATTCCCACACATCATTTCAATACAGACTTACAAACGACGTTCTAATGAACCAGTATTGTTTTATCCTTATAAATGTCAGACAAATAGCCTATTGTTCTGAAAGATTAGAATGATGCAGTGTTGAAATAGTTTGGACTCAGCAGATGGTCGGCTGCTACCCAAAACTTCAACAGAAAAACAGCTTTGAACTCAAGATTTTAACAGAATTGATACGAGAAGACTGTGGAGTGTGGGAGGAACTAGTGGAATGGAAGGATAGAGAGCTGTTTGTTCTCTGATACAAATTTGTATTCATTGGATCTGGGCTTTTATTCTGTAATTTTAAAACATTTAAAGCACAAAGCCGTTTATAAACCACAAGCACACATACAGATTTCTAAATAAGCAAAACAAATCTGACCTTAAAACTCGTGTGGCATAGATAGCCTTGTAAATGTGTAAATTATGTGCACTAAATTTTATACATCATGTTAACTGTGGGGCTTAATGGTTAGCACGTTCACCTCTCGGCTGGAGATTCCCAGTTTGAATCCCAATCTGGGTGGACTTTCCATGTTCTCCATGTGTCCACGTGGGTTTCCTCCGCATTTTCTGGTTTCATCCGACAGTCTATAATCATGGATTCAAGGGGAATTGGCTGTTTTAAAATTGCCTCTATAGTCTGTGTGTGCCCAGCAATAGATTGGAGCCAGTCCTGGGTGTATTTGCCCAGTGCCTGAGACATTCTCCGCTGGATGGGCATGGGAAACCCCTCGCAACACTTGTGGAGGATTAAGCAGAAGATAATGAATGAATTAATTAATTAATTAATGCTTATTATGTGTGTGTGTGTGTGTAGGTCCTGGTCTGGTGTTTGTTGTATATCCAGAAGCTTTTGCAACCATGCCTCTGTCACAACTGTGGGCTCCTCTTTTCTTCTTCATGCTTTTGTGTCTTGGGCTGGACAGTGAGGTACGGCTAACACACACACACATACTCACACATACACACATACACTGAGTGAAGTAAGCACATGTGTCCGTAGCGGTGGGCATCCCTGTACACGGCGCCCAGGGAGCAATTAGTGTTTGGTGTCTTGCCCAAGGGCAATTTAGCCATGATACTTGGTGGGACCGGGAATCAAACTGGGGACCTTCAGATTACAAGGGTAAATTTTTAACCACAAACGTATAAGATAGCTGCAAATGATAGCACCAGTTTAGTACACCTGCACAAATCAAGAGAGAAATGTAGTGTTTATTTCTGTAAATACATTGCCTTGCGAGGATCACCTCTACGGTGTCAGAAGGGGTCCAAAAGTTTTGATAACTTAAAAACAGAATCTGTAAACAAAATCTATTTTCTTCGTTGCACATTTTTTCACTTGCTCTTTATATTTTTTCATTTGTGCTTCTTATTTTTTCGCTTTTCGCTTTTTCGTGTAAAAATTCAAAAATCTCACGTTCGATTTTTGAGCTCAGGACCAGTTTTAATGGGTGGGGGTGATCTAGACAGTAATTGGCTGCTCGAGATAAGTACAGCGCACCCAGCCATGCTACTCTATGAATTGTGGATAAATTCTGGATTAACACATTTTTAAAAGTGTGGAAAAAAATTATTAAAATATTATTAAAATTATTAAAATAGCTAATAGAAGTAAACAAACTCTCAACTCATTTTTCAAAAACAAAACACGTTTTGCGCAAATTCGCCGACGTCGCAGGATGGGCAGCTTGGCTGGGTGGGCTGGACTTTTCTCGAGCAGCCAATTACTGTCTAGATCTCGCCCACCCGTTAAAACAGGTCCTAAATTCAAAAATCGAAAATGAGAATTTCTTTAGACGCGAGGGGGCGATAGACAGAAGCGCAGGCGAAAAAATGAGAAGCACAGGCGAAAAAATGAGAAGCACAGGCGAAAAAATAAAAAGAGCAAGTGAAAAAATGTTTGCCTATTCCTTAAGGCAAAACTGCTTCAGCTCCTATAAGTTAGATGGTTTCTGCTGGTGAACAGCAATCTACAAGGCTGACCACAGGCCATTGACTAGGCCATTCCAATACATTTACACGTTTCCTCTTAAACCACTCGAGTGTTGCTTTAGCAATTTGTTTGGGTCATTGTCCTGTTGGAAGGTAAATTTCCAGCTCAGGCTCAAATCACTGACTGTTGCAAACAGGTTTTGCTCAAGAATATCCCTGTATTTGGCACCATCCATCTTCCCCTCGACTGGGACCAGTTTTCTAGTCCCCTCTGCTGAAAACAGATGGTGTTCTTGGTGTGATGAGATGTGTTGGTTTTGCGCCAGACACAGCGTTTTCCTAGGTGGCCAGAAAATTGAATTTTTGAATTTTTAAATCTGATCACAGTACCTTCCTCCTTACATTTGGGGAGTCTTCCACATGCATTTTTGCAAACTCAAAATGAGCTTTCCGGTTTTTGCCTTTAAGTAAAGGTTTTTTTCTGGCCACTCTTCCAAAAAAGCTCTATGGCTCTAAGTCTATGGCTTATTGTGAGTGTTTTGGTGGGCGGCTCTCTCTTGGCAGGTTTGTTGTGGTACCGTGTTTTTCCCATTTGATGATGATGCATTTAATGGTGCTCCGGGGGATCATCAGAGATTTGTCTATTTTTTATAATTCAACCCTGACTGGATAGAACACAGGTGGCCTTCATTTTATTAAGCATGCGACTTCTGAAGGTAATTTGGTGCACCAGAACTTTTAGGAGGCTTCATAACAAAGGAGATGAATACATATGCTCATGCCAATTTTCATATTTACATTTAGCTTCTAAAACTTAGACTATTTTGTGCAGATGCATCACATACATACAATTTAGATTAGAAAAAAAATAAAGACAGGTTGTAATGTAATAAAATGGGTGGGTGAGGGGGGTGAACACTTTTGTAAGGCACTGTAGTTTACAACTAACTGTGAGTGTGTGTGTGTGTGTGTGTGTGTGTGTGTGTGTGTGTGTGTGTGTGTGTGTGTGTGTGTGTGTGTGTAAATCTCTGTGCAGTTTGCAATGGTTGAGGTGGCTATCACCTGCATCATGGATGGGTTCGGCTCAAAGGTTATGCGTGTGTTTAAGAGGAAGGAGCTGCTGGTACTGGCTGTGTGTTCTGTAGGATTTCTACTGGGAATTCCACACATCACCAGGGTAACAGCACCACCATCTGATACAAACACAGAACAAGCATTATGAAAAGCACTGAAATGCATAGACATCAAACCATCACAGAGTCAACTGTCTGTTTCTGAAGATACTATTGATCCTAATGTGTGTGTGTGTGTGTAGGGTGGTATCTATGTGTTTCAGCTGATGGATCACTACACTGCAGTTGTTTCGCTTATGTTTCTGGCCTTTTTTGAGGTCCTGGCAGTCAATGTAATCTTCGGTAAATTCTGTATTTAATAAAACACAATCAGACAATTCTTATATATATATATATATAGCCATATGCTATTTTGCTAAGCAACATTTTCCCTTATTTTGTTTGTTTTCTCTCTTATCTTTTTCTTAATTCTAATAAAACAGGAGTAAGGAGGATCTGTGTGATGGTGGAAAGCATGACGGGAAGAAGGCCAAATCTATACTTCCGTGTTTGCTGGCAGTTCCTCTCTCCAATGCTGGTGCTGGTGAGAGAAGCTGTTCTCTTCATTCATTTGATTTGAATTTTGTAGATATGTGGTTAACAGGGTGCTAGAAGGGGTCCAAAAGTTTTGAGAACTTAAAAACTGAACCCGTAAGCAAAAAATGTCTATTTTTTTTCGTTGCTCATTTTTTCACTTGCGCTTCTTATTTTTTTGCTTGCGCTTCTCATCTGTCGCCCCCTCGTGTCTAAAAATTTCTCCCGTTCGATTTTTGTATATAGGACCTGTTTTAACGGGTGGGCGGGATCTAGACAGTAACTGGCTGCTCGAGAAAAGTCCAGCCCACCCAGCCATGCTACACTATGACAAATTGTGGATGATCACATTTTAAAAAGTTGGACTGTGTTAAAAAAATGTGTTAATCCACAAAAAATTATTTTCAAAAAATAAGAAGTTGAATCCAAAATAGTGGCTTTGCAGATGGGCGTCACCTCAAATGTTTTGTACTTTATTCAGCGTACACCGTGGACACGCCCTCTTCTCTCGGGGCAGCCAGGACCGTCAGTGCCATCCCACCCAGGTGATGTACTCCGTCAGGGTTGTGTCTCAGTTTAGGATCAGTCACAGTTCTCATGGTGTTCTGTCTGTTTAGGGCTGATATAAATAATTACATTTTAGTTTCTGTCACTAAAACCCCCTCAGTGCATCAGTGTCACCGTGGAACTGACCATAAACGATCCATCACCCAAATTACACCTGTTCTGTGATGCTCCTGACCAACAGGGGACGAACAAAAACAAAGAAAACCGATGGACTACAGTTTGTAATTGTGGAACTACAAAATCCAGCTATATGGTAAAAAGGTAAAGAAGGGGGCGTGTACAAACCTTGGTCTGGTACTGTATATAAATACTAACCGCTTGTTCTTCTGGACCTAATGTGTTATTCAGACGGGTTCGTTTACAATAACTATAGTGAGACAATCCTGATTTTAAGATGATGGACGCTGTTTGTTTGGATAGCTGTAGCTGTAGGACAGAGTGTAGTCGTATGTTTTATGACCCATGAGTCATTCGGAGATCTTTGATATTAAATAACATGACAAACGCGTTGCCTACATGCCACACACCCACACATCTGTCAGTGCTGGCAAATTTATGCTGTGGTTTTTTGGTTTATGATGACAAGCTTTATAAGTGGAAACATCATGTTGCACCAACAGTCGCGTCAGTCGGATGTTTTTGTCCGTCGTGATGTTGATGCGTTTGTGTGAGACATCAGTGTAACGTTTAATGGTTTAACCTGCAGTGGTTTCTACCAGTGGTTTCTAAATTAATACTATAATAATAAATGTGATTAGATGTTCTAAATGACAAATTAACACTTTACTTAGTGTTGTTTGGTCTATTTAGTGTTTAGTGATGAAGTAGATGTTCAGATAGGGTGGCTACATCTGTAAAGATGTAGTGTAGCCACAAACTATATAAAGTGTAGCCACAAACTATATAAACACCTTTGAAATAAATCTGATTAAAGATTGACAACATTTGAATATTTAAAATGTTTTTTAGTAAGCCGTTGCAGTTGATAAGTCTGATTTTTAAAGTGAACGCTGATCGCTGAGTAACAGGATTCTGATTTCTCTTACAATCAAATACTGCCATCCAGTGGCAGAGTTACAGAACGCATCTTTAAAAACATGGGGGAAATAATTGTATTGTATATCGCGCATTGTTATGAATGGGAAGCACTCAGAGGTGTGTGTTATCCATGTCAAGGCTTAGTTAACCTGGTTAAACTGGTTGAATCCACTAAACCAGCAGTCCAAAGATGTGTTGGGTTGCAGACAGTTTTCTAAGAAAAAAAAATGTCTGTTTTCGCCTGTCGCTTCGGATTTAATCGGCGTGATCATGTGATGTGGACATTTCTCATTACCCCATTAAGTTTCCCTTACGACGTGAAAGTTAACGCTTTACCTTTAGTGCCATCATGGGATCCAGCAGCCCATCGAGAAAAAAGAGCAGAAACACGACCGCGTTGATGGAAATCATTCAAAAAATCGTTACACAACGAGAGCGGCATCAGGATCGATGAAATCGGCCGCGTGTACGGAAAGTCGCTGTCTACGATAAAGTTCCGTTGTGGCAAAAAAAGACGTGACGAAGAAGCTAATGTAGCGACTGAAAATTCTTTGTTTGGATCAAAAACATTTCGATGGTGAGAAATTGTGAATGTTGTTCTGTTAAACATATAATTAATATTTACATCTGATTTTTATATTTAATTTTTTTTTTTTAAAAGAACATCAAATACTGTATCGTTTTTTGTTGTTTACAGTATCAAGCACCATGTTTATTTTCTGTAATGTAATTTGGAGTCTCGAGAAAGAATAAACTGGATTTAAATTGATTTAAAAATATATTTAAAATACATTTGGTTTGTATTCTATGAAAGTTGGTCGCCATTAATGACCACGAGAACCGAGAACCCCTGCACCAAACGACAGAATCTAGCAGAAACTTAAACAGTTCTTCTGTTCCTCACCTGAGTCGGCGCGGTGAAGGTTCCTGTCCCTCTGTGTTCACAGAGACACACTCATGAGCAGACACCCAGCGTTCTTCAGGCTTTATGGAGATAACCAACAGGCCCGGGTTCCTCCAGCACCCACTCGTGAACGTCAAATCCGACAGACCCAGACAGATTTATAGTCCATGTGTTCGTTCCACTGTTCTGTTCTCAAAGTCTCATTAACCTCAGCGACGGCCGTTTCCTTATCAGCCTGACACTGATCATTAACCTGCTCCTCCACCCTTCTCAACAGTGAGCGAGCGTTACAGCTATTATCTCCCAATCTGTCCTGATGATCGCGTGCCCTATGCCGCGGTAATGCCATGGACCCCGTTCATTCGATATCCCACATTAATGCCAGGGCAGAGCACGAGATGTACCCGCTGTCCACGCCCAGTTCATACGGGGTTGTTAATCCCATTATCCACACGGCTTTTACTTGTGAGCTCCGGGGAGAAAAACTGAAAATGCACGTTGTTACGTAACAGAGCACTCGAAGATGAACGATCAATAACCACATGTGTACGGCAGGAAGCAGAGCAGCATTCAAATGCTTTTATTTGCTTTATTTTAAGCGGTTTTGCAGTTAAGCATCATTCATCAATTTTTAATACCAAACTTTGGGGTACGGTCGCAAAAAATACCACCTTCATACGCCCAAACTACTTATTTATGCATTTTGGGAGTCACTTATTTTAATAAATAGGTTGGCTATTAACGTAATAAGGTACGAGAGGGCGTTTTTATTTTATAAAAAAAAAAAAAAACAAGGCTTGATTCATAAATACATCTTCCGCGATGTAATCCAGTCCAGTTTTTAAAGTGAACGCTGATTGCTGAGTAAAAGATCTCTGGTTTCGCTAACAATCAAATAATGCCATCTAGTGGTCAAATTGCTGATGCAGTTTATAAGAAAAACCATACTGCATTGTAGCTCACGCATTAATATGAATGTGAAGCACTCGGAGGTGTGTGTTATTGTTAGTAATGTCACGGCTGGAGAAACGGCTCAGCCAATCAGATTTAAGGAGGGAAACTACCTGTTTTATAATCTGATGAAAGGTGGAAGGACACCATGGACAAGTCTTACACACATCGAAAGACGATATAGCATCTGTATTTATCCTGAGTTCCAAATAACATGGAGAACATGCAAACTCCACTCAAAGAGATCTAAGATTTAACGCCGGGACCTTGCAGCTGTAAAGCAAGAGCTGGACCCTGTGCGCCGCCATGTGGCTCACATCTAAATGACCAGTGTGCCGTGTAACCATCCATCATCTTCCGCTTATTCCTCTACTAGGGTCACGGTAGGGTTCCCCATGCCCATCCAGGGGAGAACATCTCAGGCAGTGGGCAGTGGGTGGTGTTTTCATGTTCTCCCCGTGCCTGTGTGGGTTTTCTCCGGTCTCCTCCCACATTCCAAAAACATTCCAGGTAAATTGAATGCTCTTAATTGCCCCAGAGTGTGTGTTTGTGTGTGTGGATGTGCGAGTGAGTGTGTGCCCAGCAATGGATTGGCGCTCTGACTTGGGTGTATCTACCCAGCGCCCGAAATGTTTTTCCCTGGATGGGCATGGAACCCCCCCCCCCCCCCCCCCCCCCG
>JAOUQT010066212.1:0-10393 GCA_025769995.1 Xyliphius kryptos
ATACATTCACATAGGACTACATAGTGACCTTGACATTTAGGAAATTGTGTGTTGTTCTCTAATTTTGATCTCCAGTGAATGTTGGACGTAGACAACAGTTTGGTTTTGGGCTTGCAAAGCACACATTTAAACACATTTTTTCTCTGACGATTCGTATATTTTTGCAGAAAATTAAAGGAACATCACTTAGAACATCAGGCCAGTGACACAAAAGATAACCGGATAACGATAACCTGTCTGACAACAGATCAGGAGATTCCAGGTTTCAATCCTGCCTGGCTTGACGATCAATTCTTGGGGGGTGTCATAGGCCTGTGGTTAAGGAACCAGCCTTGCTACCTGAAGATCCCTGGCTTAATTCCCAGTCCCACCAAGTACCATGGCTGAAGTGCCCTTGATCAAGGCACCTAACTCCAATTGCTCCCCAGGCCCATTTACATGGCTGCCAACCACTTTGTGCACATGCTTACTCTGTATGTTTATATGTGTGTGTTTCACTGCACGATTGGGTTAAATGTGGAGGATAAATTCATTTGTGTGCAAACAGGTAAAGGTAAATACAGGGGTTGAAACTGAAACACCTGTCATTTTAGTGTGGCAGGTTTCATGGCTAAATTGGCCCAGCCGTCTGGCCAATCTTCATTAACTGCACATTGCACCAGTAAGAGCAGAGTCTGAAGGTTTAATTAGCAGTGTAAGAGCACAGTTTTGTTTAAATTATTGCAATGCACACAACATTATGTCTGACATACCAGAGTTCAAAAGATTGGTTTGATGAACATAAAAGTTGCACATCTCCCATTGCCTGCACGATCAGCAGATCTAAATATTATTGAGGCACTTTGAGATGTTTTGGAGGATCGAGACAGGAAATGTTTTCCTCCACCAGCATCACGTAGTGACCTGGCTACTATACTGCAAGAAGAATGGCTTAAAATTCCCCTGACAACTGTGCAGGACTTGTATATGTAATTTCCCAAGACGAAATAACGCTGTATTGATCGCAAAAGGAGGCCCCACACCATACTAATAAATTATTGTGGTCTAAAACCAGGTGTTTCAGTTTCATTGTCACACCCTTGTAGATCACTTCATTCTTATATTATGCTTTCGTACTATATCCTGATTGGTTCAGTGTCGTTGGCTGCACTCCTCTGATTTGTGGGCCAGTCTCTTTTGAAAAAAGAAAGAAAAATATTAAACATCGTCGGCTCATCAGGAAAATGCCAGATTTTCTGACCTGAGTAGCATGCTTGTGTTGCCAGCAGATGGCGGTCTATGTACAATCTTATGGTCATTCATGGTCTCAGACTAAACCAAGCATAGAATTTAATAAATTTAATTCCGTCTGTAGTTAAGAAACAACAACCATTAAATAGTATAAACGCATTACTTATACAACAAGAACTTCCACTCGTTATTACATATATTTAGACAAAGAGTTCATACACCGCTCAAAAATTAACATTTTTTTATAATTCATCTTTATGCAGCGTTTGGTTATTTGATTATAACTGGACAAATGGAAATGAGCGGTTATATTTAGGGAAGTCCACGCGTCAATGGGGGCGAGGCATTTGCGTTCAACAGCATACTCGCGTACTGAAGAGGGTGACTACTCTGTAACCTACAGGGAGTTTGGACCCGCACTGTTTAGTAGTTAAGTGTAGTCGTTTCACGCAGCATTGAACGCTGCCGCAGCTTTAACTTGAGTACCCAGTTATCGCGCCACGCACTCCGTATGAACGCTCACAAAGTCAGGTTGGAAACGCATTTACGGTTT
Source organism: Xyliphius kryptos (assembly GCA_025769995.1). Lineage (NCBI taxonomy): Eukaryota > Metazoa > Chordata > Actinopteri > Siluriformes > Aspredinidae > Xyliphius > Xyliphius kryptos. The sequence continues at coordinate 1,784 of JAOUQT010066212.1, forward strand.
TTTTTTAACATCGTAATATGGTTTAAGTGTGTTTAAAGGTTTTTTTCTCTGCGTCGGTTGAGTGTATTTCGCAATTTTGAACAATGCATGTTTCTTTAAACAATCGCCAGTCGGAGTTTGGTGTTTGCTGTTGTTAGGGACGACGTTTTTAGGTTGAAGCGATTTTTTACGCGGTAAAATTTGTTAAAAGGTAGAAATGAAGCTTCAAGAACCAAAACAAGCCGAAAAGTCGCTTTTTTTTAGTTTTCGCTAACTGGTTTGCTTTACGTTGCAGGGACTGTGTAGGCGTCGTACTGTGGTTGGAAAAGGTTAGCCACGATTAGGATCGCAGTCCCGGTTCAGGTAAGTGTCATATCATACAGGTTCGTAAACATGGGAGTTTGCACTTCACTTACACACTTTTCGTCTCCAGATTTACTTCGGAGATGCTGAGACGAGTCCGAGGCGTCAAGGAGAGGTTCCAGGCGCCTGACTGATCGAGCGAGCGACCACAGTCGATCTACCTCAGTTTCATTAACCAGCGGCTTTAAACCAGTTTACACGTCATGGCGTTTTTAATGAAGAAGAAAAAGTTCAAGTTCAACGTCCAGTTCACGCTGGAAGAGCTGACCGCGGTTCCGTTCGTCAACGGGATGCTGTTCTGCAAAATCCGACTTCTGGACGGTGGAGACTTTGTGACCTGTTCATCCAGGTAAGACCACGTTCGGAGGGGTTGTCTAGTTATTAATGGTGCTCTGTTGCTGACTGACATTGTAGACATTTTTTTAAAAAGATTTGTTTGGTTTGGGATCCAAACCGCAAGAGTTTCAGTACATAAATATCACATGATCATTAACTACAACACATTTAAATTATTTTATTTAGGTGTATATTGGGTGATACAGGTGTAACAAAACCCTGTCCATGGGAATTGGCCTATTGTATTTTTCCAATTTTGGTTTGTCTTCAATGTTGGTGTCCGACCTCACAAATTCTCTTCTGGATGAAAGAGCTCCAAAATCTTGTAACTTGAACTTAACTTAAAGTTAACTATTCTGCCTACTGTTCTTACACAGAGGAATTTGTTTAGTCATTCAATGTCCGCTTAATCCTCAGGTGGGGGGGGGGGGACTTCTCGGGTACTGGGCAAATACACCCACGGCAGGGTGCCAATCACTCGCTGGGCACATTCTCAGACTATATGGTGCAACTTAGAGCAGCCAATTTACCTTGAAACCATCTTTTTGAACTGTGTGAGGAAACCGGAGGAAACCCATGCGGACATAAGGAGAACATGGAAACTCCACCCAGATTGGGATTCGAACTGAGAATCCCCAGCGCTATGAGGCGAACGTGCTAACCACTAAGCCACTATTACACATTAAACCCATTCGTTCAGTGAAACACATACACATTAAGTGAAGTGAGCACACATGTTGGAAGCGGTGGGCAGCCTTGTATATGGTGCTTGTGGAGCAATTGGGCTTAGGTGTCTTGCAGAACGAAAAAGTCCTTCAAACATGGTTCCTTTAAACTATTATCATTTTACAGTTCTTCAGAACTGAATGAAAGTATTTACTAGCTGAAATCTGAGTCATTTGTACCATAACCATGACGTCTGTTGTTTACAACCAGTTGACGAACCAAGCAGCCCACCATTATTAAGTATAAGGTCTGCTTTGGACATTATGGTATGCAAATCTTGACATCTGTTCGGAGTCCTTGGATGTCTTTAGTCATGCTGTGTTTACACATCTGGCAACATGTGTCTCAGTTGGTCTAACGTTAACTGCACACATACTGTTCTGTTCCTCCAGCCTATGTGCTTCCTGAAAACCTCTTGAGTTTATGTAAATGTCCTTACTACAAATAGTATAGTTTAAGCTCAGTCAGCCTTTGATATAATCAAACATGAGAACTGGTATTTTTTGTACATGTTAACTAAACTTGCAAATGAAAAGAAAAGGAAGCTTAGCAATTCTTGTTGGTGGGAAGCCACCGCTGTGTGGTTCTGCTGCATTTTGGTGAACGTGATTGTTGAGCATGTACACATGTTGTTGGTCACATACTTTCATTTGCAAAGTTGGATTTATGTTTTTTTTTTCTTTTCCTGATACCTTGTGTCTTATCTGAGTTAAATAGTAACACATGCGCATGATGGAATAGTTATTATACACACTGATTTAATGATCTTTTGAAAGCTCACAAGACTGATAATCTGAAAATGTCCTCAGACAACACGGGCAGCGTTAGTTCATCAATCAAACAATCAGCCCTTCTGTTTTACTCAGTTGTACCAGTACAACACACATATACCACCACCACCACCCTAGTGTCACTCCAGTGTTGAAAGTAATCCACCATTCATATAATAAAATAATAACAAGCTTAGTGGTGGTCCTTTTGAAGGTCTTCCGTTTTTCAAAAACAGTAAGTATGAAGAGAAACCGGCTCAAAGTCCATGCTGGTCTTGTATTTATTTATTCACTTTACTGCATAGTGATCCAGAATCTGGTTAAGTTTAGTTTTTTTATTGCTGTGACATTTTGAGGATTTCAATTTATGGTCACTGGTGAACCGTGAGTAGTTGTAATTGCATCTAGCTATGTGACTTATTGTAGTGATTTTTCTTATCCATGTTATTCAAGAGGCCTGATGAGTTACCTCCTATTTGAGTTGTATTTAGCAGATGTGTGAGGTTCAGCTGTCACTGAAAAGATGATGTCTTAAATTTTAGACATAGGCTGAAACATATAGGGCAATTTAGTTTTACTGGGTTGGATTAAAGATTTGCATGTCATAAGAATGCATGCAGCATAGTATTTGATCAAGCATCAGGTCCATGTGATGTTGCGTTGTTTGCATTAATATGGGTCAGTTTAACCTGTCGGGTTGATTTCTGCTTCGGCTTCTAATGCAGCTGTTTCTGTGCTCAAGGTTTTAATTCTTCGTATTCTGTGATGCAATGTACAGAGGTTGTTTTATAAAACAGGCCTAGTAATTTAAAGTTCAGGACATTACTCAAGGAGTCAATAGATCCTTAGGCCTTTTCCTCCATAGATCAGTATTTTATCCATTTAAGCTGAAGAAAAGTTGAAATTCATATCTTTTAAATGTGTGTGTGCTTGCTATTGTGACTATGATAAAGATGGCAAAAAGGCATTTACTAATTTCTCTTAATTATTCAAGGGAGTATTTTGGGCATAAAAATAATAAACCGACTAGCGTGTCAAAAGGTAGGTGCAGTCTGACTCTGGCAGATTGCTATTTCAACGGTGCATTTTTATGTTTCATAAATGTTTCATCCTGTATTCAACATTTTGTTGAACCCAATTGGAACATGCTATGGATTCCTGCACTGCTTCATGTAATGCAATAAGGAGGGCATGTGTTGAAAATTTACTGTCTTAAGTTGATTTTCGTCACCTGTGCGTTTTGTTGCCAAGATAGCAATACACCAGTAATGTACCTGAACACAATTCATTTTGAGACCACCACACAGATAGGACCCTATGTCAAATGTAAGAATTAGTTTAATCGTAAATTGCAATTAAAAATGTTACAATTATTTTTAATAATTAATTATAACGTTAATAATTATTTGTAGGTGCGCCAAGTCAAGTGGTGCATATATACTTGGCGTATGTGTTTCACTGCATGTATGGGTTAAATGTGGAGAACAAATTCCTTTGTGTGCAAGAACTATAGTCAAAATAAATCACTTTTTCAAGTTGAAGGTACAGAGAAAGGTATTTGGTACGGTACAGGTACTGTGCAAATGAAAATAGAAAACGCTTCTGGACTGGAGGGGATGGCGCAAGGCGCTTGGTGTATAGCTACAGTGAACAGGTAGACTGGAGGGGAAGACGCTTGACTCGTATAGCTAAGGTACACAGGTGGACTGGAGGTGAAGACACGAGGCGCTTGGTGTATAGCTTGAACGTCAACAACAATGAGGACATCTAACTAAAGGTGTCTGATCCCGTAGCACCGCTTTGCTTCCAGAAAATCTTAATGCCAAATAAGCAAATCCGTGAGTGACTTCAATGAAAAATGCCTGTAAAAACGGGTCACAGCAACTTAAATATTTAAACTCTAAAGCCATCACTCTTTCAAAAACAGTTGCCTTTCAACTTCTACCCTATCAACTTCTTCCCCGTAGCAAAGCATGGATTTATAGTGAAGAATAGTAAGACTATACTTATGCTGTCAGTACAGCTTTGTCTAAGCTGCATTTTTCTTTCTGCTTAAAGCTGGTCAGATGGTATATTTGGGCACATGTCACTGTGGGTGGATGCAGCGTGGTCACACGGGCACCCTGGCAGTGCCTGGCACATTTTTGTACTCGTCGCTCTGCAATGTTCTGCACATTCAGCCTGCACAATGCACTGCTTGTGAAATGAGCACAGACACATTGGGGTTATGTCCCAAACTCATTAGCATTTGTCCAGAAGAGAGGGTGAGATTGGAGGGAAAATGTACGACAAGGCGAATGCAGATGGGTTAAGAGAGCTATCTAGGGTGAGATTGATAAACAAGGAAAAGATAAAGTCTAGGAAGATAGAACAGATAGAGGCAGACAAGTGGAAAAAGCGAGAAACAGAAACCAAAATGTGAGTGATGTTGCAGACAGAGGGCTCTTTTGTCTGCTCAAGCCACAGCATCCCATCTTGCTCACCCTAATCCCTTGTTCTTTTTCTCATGTTTCTCATTCCACAGCCCTTTTTCTGGGTGGCTTGAGAGTGTCGTTAAGGGCCTGGTTAACAAAAGCCGTCTCTCCGGATCTCTTTACGAATGATGGTGCGCTTGAGTTGGCATAGTGAAAGAAGAGAACAGATCTGTTTCTTCTGTTTCAGATTGGTTGCACCATCTACAACAGCAGATGCTGCTGAAAGTTTCAAGTGTAAAAAAGGATTAGGGTTTATTTAGTTCTGTTATTTTAACTCTGTTGATTCCCATATACTGGTCCAATGCACTTTCACTGGCCACTTCATTAGCAACATTGGTTTTTTCTTACCGCATAGAAGAACTTTATAGTTCTACAGTTACAGATCAGTTTCTTTACAACCTTTTTTTAGTCTGTTCTTTAATTGTCAAAATTATTTGCTTGTTGGATGATTATCACTTTAGTGATACTGACATGGTGAGGCGGTAATGGGTGTTGGAGTGAATCATCTTAACTAATAAGTGATCTATTTAGTCATGATTTAGGAATCGAAGTGTGGACCTTCAGTTTGTTAGAATAGTTCCTTAACCACAAGCCTGCTCTTGCCCCAGTCCATCTAACAAAATTGATTTAGAGCTACTTTCTTTTATTTTATATCCCATGGAACCGTAAGGCTAATGGGGCTAGTAAAATGTACAGTAAGTAGATACAGTGTTCTGAATCTTCAGCAACACTGGTGTGCCTGATTCAGTCATAAGTGTTGATGCACAGCAACACACCACCACCATCTAAGTCTTTGTGGTAAAACACCTTACAGCTGTCTTGGCGCTCAGTTGTATTGCACAAAGGCTCTAATCTTATATTTAAAGATTTACATCAGCCCAGATTTTTTTTCCATCATCAAATACAGTCATATACAGTAGACAGATGTGTCTTTTGTAAACACATTACGTCTTGCCCGAAGGGATCTTGCCGTGCACTCATATTTAATGTTGACACTGCTGTCTCCATAAATGCATCCCCTCTGATTGTCTACAGGCTCATTTATCTTGTTAAAATCGTGTTCATTAAATTTGCTCTGTAGAATTATTAGCATAATGGCAATTGGAATGTGAAGGTCTAAAGGATCCCAAATAAATATGGAAATGATGACCTTTAAATTGCCTTTGGCTTAAGGCTCAGCAATAAGTGATTGATGTGTAGATTTTTAATAATTGAAGCTTAGCTCGGGTGTTTTGTACAGCATGAATGTTCATGTGGCAAACAAGGTTGTCAAGGAAACAGTCGGAATATGCGTTTCATCAAGGTTTGTGAAGCCAGGATGAAATATCTAAGACTTAGAGATGCCGCTGTAGGCGAATGCACACTGTGCTTTTTCAGCTGTATGTCTCTCTAGCTCATTCTCTTTCTCCCGCTCTCTCTCTTTCACACACACACACACACACACAAACCGTTGTTTTCATGCATTGTGGGCTCCTCGTGAACTTTTATTCATATGGAGACATGACTATTACGTTCACCACCTTAACCTTGAAAAATGTTTTAATGAATGTTGTGAGGACCGGTTTGCAATCTCCACAATTTAATGACTCACCAGCTACTTCACAAGATAAACTTCCTTGTTTCTACTCCTATTATCCATTCTGTTTCTTTCACAGATCACATACATGGGCTCTGTAGTTGTACTATTACAGACGTACTAGATCATCGTTTCATTTACATACTTGTTAGTCCATCTTGCTCTGTTCTCTCATGGTCAGGACCCTCTCAGGACCATGCAGTGCATATACTATGTGTTATGTGGGTGGTGGATGATCCTGAGCACCTCGTTGGCACTGATATGTCTTTTGTGGTGTACTGTTATAAGTGTATCAGACAGTTTTTCCATACTGTACACTGTAGTTTATCGCTTTACCGTTAAATATTTTTTAATCCTTTATCAATGCTCAAAGCAAGCTGCTGGTGGATATACATTTTTGAGTGGTGGACTGTTCTCAGTTTAGCAATGACCTGTACAGACTGTACTAAAGATGAGAGCCTTTAGTTTGTTTTGACTCATTTTCGTGGATTTCCTGTGGATAAGAGCAAGCTCTAAAATGTGTCCAGTCTCAAAAACCAGCCAGTGTATTTTATTTTCTTATTTATTGTATTTTATTTATTTATTAATTTATTTTTATTAATTAACTTTTTTTCTCTATAGTAACACTTTTCCATTGCTGGTTAATGATTGTCTCCAAGTAGGAGCAATAACATGATGATGGAATTGATGAAGGCACCTGATTTAAAATAAAAGAAGAATGGAAATCTGCTTAAACCCCGTAAAGGTGCCTTTTTACCAATCTGATAGCAATAGATGAAACATGGTCTTCCTTATTGGACTCTTAAGGTAACTTGGACTCTTATTGGTAACTTCAGTGGACCTGGAATTTAAACCCACAACCCTCAAATTGACAGCCCAACACCCTAACTACACATACAGTTTTCCAACTGGTTTGGTGGTTGATTAAGTATACCTGTGGCAATTTGACTGAAGTAAATGCTTGCATTTAATAATTAAAGTGTGTCCCATTTTACTTTTTTATATGTTGAGGTTGCTAAGTGATTAGTGTGTTGAACAATCAATCTGAAGGATCGGGGTGCTTTTGTAAGGGCCTTAACCTTAAAAACTTCACTATTAACCTTGTGCCCAGTGATGCGTGTAATTCAATTAAAATAAAAATGTAAAAATTGGTAGAAGGTGCTTGTGTAACAGATGGGTATCGGTACAGAGTGATATTTGCTAATGCTTAAGACTTCTTTCAGTCTTTGGAATGTTTGCATTGGGTTACTCAGTAAGCTGTAATCAAGGGCGAAGCTTGCTGTATTACATTATTGATTCAGTACACACGCATATATGCACGCACACCCATACTATTCCAAAGTGAACATGCAGTTTTCGAAAGCATTTTTAAAAGGCAGCAACTCTTTATGATTAGTAATGGTTCGCCTCAAAATGGACACAGCAAAAGACCCTTTTCTGACCGGTATCATGTGAATAATCTTTAATGGACTGCACAAAGTTCTGATCTCAATTCCATCTATACATGTATTATATATTTGAATATCTGAAAGAATTAGAAAAATTGGGTGTGAAATGAGGATAAGAAGAATTAGTGTCCGCTGAATATCCAGTACATTTTACGTGTGTCCTCTTATGAGACCTAGATCTATTGTAGCTTATGTGGCAACCCAGTAGTAATGATGTTGAACTGTGTATCAGACAGCTGCTTGTGTAATTGTCAATTTTGAGTAAATTTGTGCTCATGCACTAAACTAGTATTACTAAAGCAATAAGGCATGCGCAGGCATGCATTATTTTGAATAAACCACGGGAAAAAGGCATTATTAATCATCTCTCCTGTGGTTTATTTACTAAAATGCATAAGCTTGAGTGTCTTATTGCTTTTATAAAATGGTTACCAACACACTATAATTAAAAAATAAGGTTTGATTTATAAATGAGAATTACATAATAGCCAAATGCAAAGCTTGAAAAGGAAGTACACCAGCAGAATGCTGAATTAACTTCAAAATCATGTCGTGAAAATGCTGTACTGGTCTACACTCTGCCTGATAAGTCAACACAATAAACTAAAGGGGTGCATGTTAGGTTTTATCCTAAAACTGTGGAGTACATTATAGTTTGTTCAGATCGTGGTTCTTGGTGCAGTTGTTTCTGGTCTGGATTGAAGTGTGACTTCTGGGTGAAAACCAAATGATGTTTTATTTAACTCGCCTAAACAGTGCAGGTGTAAAAATGCCCCAAGAATGGAACCCTCTGACATATGAGCCCTGCCTGCTGGATGACCCATGACTGAGTACAACCGAACAAGTAAAGACAAATGGCAAGTGGCGCTGAAATGATTCTATTCCGGGGGGCCCTCTCGACTTGGTGGAGTCTGCAGTATCTGCCCCTTTTAGTTATG
>JAOUQT010066233.1:0-10392 GCA_025769995.1 Xyliphius kryptos
TTACGCTTTTACTCAAAACATTGACTTACGTTTTTCGCCAAAAAACGCCTTACTAAAGCCTTAAAACATAAGTCATTGTTTTGAGTGAAAACGTAAGGGTATAGTAAGGCGTTTTAAAGTGACTTACGTTTTTTGCAAAAAACGCCTAACTATAGCCTTACGTTTTTACTCAAAAAAGTGACTTACGTTTTTCGCAAAAAACGCCTTACTAAAGCCTTAAAACATAAGTCATTGTTTTGAGTGAAAACGTAGGGGTATAGTAAGGCGTTTTTTTTGCAAAAAACTTAAGTCACTTTTTTGAGAAAAAACGTAAGGGTAGTAAGGCGTTTTTTGGCAAAAAACATAAGTCATTATTTTGAGTAAAAACGTAAGGGTATAGTAAGGCGTTTTTAAACAGAAAACATAAGTCATTTTTTTGAGCAAAAACGTAAGGCTATAGTAAGGCGTTTTTGAACGAAAAACATGTCATTGTTTTGAGTGAAAACGTAAGGCTATAGTAAGGTGTTTTTTTTGCAAAAAAAAAACGTAAGTCACTTTTTTGAGAAAAAACGTAAATGTATAGTAAGGCGTTTTTGCACGAAAAACGTCATTGTTTTGAGTGAAAACGTAAGGCTATAGTAAGGCGTTTTTTTTGCAAAAAAAAAACGTAAGTCACTTTTTTGAGAAAAAATGTAAGGGTATAGTAAGGCGTTTTTTTGGCAAAAAACATGAGTCATTATTTTGAGTAAAAACGTAAGGCTATAGTAAGGCGCTTTTAAATGAAAAACATAAGTCATGTTTATAGGCAAAAAACGCCTTACTATAGCCCTACGTTTTTTCTCAAAAAAAGTGACTTACGTTTTTTGCAAAGAAACGCCTTACTATAGCCTTACGTTTTTACTCAAAACATTAACCTACGTTTCTCTCAAAAAACGCCTTACTATAGCCTTACGTTTTTACTCAAAAAAGTAACTTACGTTTTTCGCAAACAACGCCTTACTATAGCCTTACGTTTTTACTCAAAAAAGTGACTTACGTTTTTCGCAAACAACGACTTACTATAGCCTTACGTTTTTACTCAAAAAAGTGACTTACGTTTTTCGCAAACAACGACTTACTATAGCCTTATGCTTTTACTCAAAACATTGACTTAGGTTTTTCGACAAAAAATGCCTTACTATAGCCTTACGCTTTTACTCAAAACATTGACTTACGTTTTTCGCCAAAAAACGCCTTACTAAAGCCTTAAAACATAAGTCATTGTTTTGAGTGAAAACGTAAGGGTATAGTAAGGCGTTTTAAAGTGACTTACGTTTTTTGCAAAAAACGCCTAACTATAGCCTTACGTTTTTACTCAAAACATTAACCTACATTTCTCGCAAAAAACGCTTTTCTATAGCCTTACGTTTTTACTCAAAAAAATGATTTGTTTTTCATTCAAAAACGCCTTATTATATATAGCCTTACGTTTTTACTCAAAAACGCCTTACTATAGCCTTACATTTTAACGCAAAACAATGACTTACGTTTTTCGCCAAAAAACGTCTTACTATAGCCTTACGTTTTAACGCAAAACAATGACTTACGTTTTTCGCTTAAAAACGCCTTACGTTTTTACTCAAAAAAGTGACTTACGTTTTTCACTCAAAAACGCCTTACTATAGCCATACGTTTTAACGCAAAACAATGACTCCCGTTTTTCGCTCAAAAAGGCTTTACGCAAAACAATGACTTCTGTTTTTAACTCAAACGCCTTACTATAGCCTTACGTTTTTACTCCAAACAATGACTCACGTTTTTCGCCAAAAAACACCTTACTATAACGTTTTAACGCAAAACAATGACTTACGTTTTTCGCCAAAAAGCGCCTTACATTTTAACTCAAAAAAATGACTTACGTTTTATCCTTACTTTTTTTGCACAAAAAAAGCCATACTATAGTTTTATGTTTTTGCTTAAAAAAATGATTTACGTCTTTGTAAGAAGTAATTATTTACTTTTTTGCGAAAAAGGTAAGTCATTTTTGTTTAGCAAAAACATTAGTCTATGTTTTTTACAAAAAAAGCCCGCCATACTATAGTTTATCACATAAAGGTGGCATAGTATAGAGTTACGTTTTTTGCAAAAAAGACTTACGTTTTTTGCCAAAAACGTAAGACTTTAGTAAGGTGTTTTTTTTTTGTGTATGTATATAAGTATATAGTAAGGCATTTTTCCGAGAAAAACTTAAGTCTATAGTACACTGTTTTTTTGTGAAAAAAAGACCATAAATAATAAATGACGTACGTTTTGCTCAAAAAAAGCCTTACTATATAAACATATAGAAACAACATACTTACTTTTAACAACACTATTTTACCCAAGAGTTAATTACAGTGGAGTGCAAAAAAAGAAAGTACCTAAAATTTTGACTTTTAAAGACACTTTATTTTACCCAGAATTAAATTCCTATATGCAGAAAAATAAAACCTAAAATAAATACAGAACAAAATGTTAAGAATGTAAATTTAATTTAAGAGCGTAAGAAAGATTTTATTCAGCAGAGAAAATGTAGGATAGAATCAGAGGGTTCAGAGTTTGATCTTATCCAAATTCAGAAGCAATAACAGCTTGCCGAAGCCCTTTGGGTACAATGTTGGAGATAAGTACATCATTTTGAGAGTAAAACTGGGGCACAGGGCAATTCAGTAATTAGGTTTATATGTACAAGACCCACTACTTTCCAAATGCAGCCGACAAAAGTTTGCAAATCAAAGTATAAAAGTTTTTACGGAGAGTTTAAACATATAACAGCATTCAGACTCCAGCTGCAGGACTTAAAGTTATAATGCATTATAACAGTTACATGCAGTATTTATTCAAACTTAAAAAGGTAAGAAAGAGGGAAAAACATTAGTAAGAAAGAACAAAAGTAAGAAATGAAAGAAAGACAGAGAAAAACAAATGTTGGAAAAAAATATATTAAAAAAAGAACGTACGAAAGAACCTAAGTGTTGGTGGATGATCTTTGGTACTGCAGTGAACCTGTTAACATCTCTGTGTCCCTGTGCAGTCACCAGAATCCTGTAGATCAAAGGAAAACCAACTTCTACCCTCCTGAACCTCCTTTCCACATTTTTTTGCCCCTAAACTAAAACCAGCTCGTGCATTTATAAACTCACACATCAGATCAGCAGTCCATACGAGCGTGATGCCTGTGGGAACTTTAAATGCAAACTATTTGGGAACTTGTACGTAACGAGTCGTAAGATGTAAAATCTTCGTGACGACGGAGGGCGAGAGCTGGACCTGCACAGAGACAAAAGGCCAGCCGGATCAGAAAACCCGCCAAAGGCAATCCGAGGCATCGTCCTCTCATCAGGACCGGAATCACTCGAGGTCTTTAAATGAATGTGTGAGTCACCTTCTGACGAACCTGCGAGTGAAGGAACGGAGAGGCGGGTGAAAGAAAAAGCAATTGGAAATACAATAAAGAGAAACTCCAGAGGCCTGACATCTCATTCATTAGGCCGCAGTTTACGGGCGTAATGAATTCGGCTGAAGAAAACGTCCGTGACAGATATTTGCATGGAAAAATCGGATAACGCTGTTCATTCAGGCCGTGTGCGCTTTAAACGCAAAGATCGGCTGTCATCCGTAGATTTATTAACTACATTAAAGCGCTACCAATAGGAGAACAGACCGACTGATTGGGCCGATCACAATGAAAGCTACAGGAAAACACAATAAACGCCCATTGACGTCCTCCTTCTCACTTATCGGGTGATGTTTTAACGCCGCAACGATCCCATCTCAACCTTTGGCCTCCCCTGTTGCTAATTGGATTTGGTCCCGCGGTCTAATCTGCTTCTGGAAATCGATGAACGTTTCTTTCTCATCTGTGATTCAAACTGCACGAACCAATCAGTGCACCTGCTCATTATCCAGGCTCCCATTGCACTCAGTAATGAAGAATGGGGGGTGGGGGGTAGAGAATAGAATCAGGCACCAAGTCATGGATTGCAGAAAGTTTAGAGAAGGACCTTAGAGGGACGATCACAGAGGCACGACTGGGTCAGGATGGTGTGAAACAGGTGTGTCCACACTTTTCTGGCCTGATCTACCGAAATTCTTTTTGATTTGTTTTTTAAAAGCTTGTTTAAACCTTTTTACACACACACTGTGTTGATGTTGCAATTCAAGGCAAGCCAGTGAAAAACAACACTATTGTTCTGATGAATACGGTCGGCCAGGTGGGAGGAGCCTGTACAGGCTGTGCAAATCCAACACGCTATTTTTGTCGACACATCTATCACTTCAGCATGTTTAACGTTTGAGAGCACATTTTAAACAAAACACGATCGTGGCGGGGGGCGTGGCCACGTGCCGGTTTGTTAACTTTTTTAGTACGAAAAAGTAAATAAGTAAAAAAAGAAAGTACCGTGTTTCCCCAAAAATAAGACGTTGTGTTATATTTATTTTTGCTCGTATTTGCACGTTCACATTTAAAGTGCGGATGACATGAATAAATGGCTAAAGCTCAGATAGCGTGATAGCGGTGGGAAAACACAGCGAGCTTGAAAAAAAAAAATAAAAAATCAGAGCTGCATGCCCTGGTGTTCTGTTCGGTGGGGATGCTTCCAAACAAAAACTTTGCTAAGTCTTTCAGGGGAGACCTTATTTTTCGGGGAAACACAGTGAGAAAGAAAGTAAGAAAAAAAAGAACGAAAGAAACAAATAAAGGAAGAAAAAATATACTGAACTGAATGCAAAATCGGTCCAGTCACGTCGTCGCCCACCGTGATTCCTTCCCGAATGTTCTGTCGCAGCAATCGTGTTCTGTGTTCAAAAAAGTGAAGTGAGTTAGAAAAGGTTTATTGCATACGGATAATTGCGCCGCAGTAATTAAGCAGTCGCCACGCCGCCGCCGCACTGTGATGGAATGCCCTGTCAAAACGCCTAAATGCGCCGGGGACGGGATGAGGCAGCGTTTCGGACGAGTGCGGGCATAAAACACACAGGTGAAATGTGGCGCTGTAAAAACTTTCAGTAAAAATGCCCAGCGTTTCATGAGCCCTGGGGTTGATGGGTACTTTTAAAGGTTCTAACCTTCGGCGTGACATCACTACCGCCGTAAAGACTCAACGCGCCTGTAACGTCTGTAAGAGCGGCAGCCGTCCACGCCGACGTGAGACGGATCTTTAAATCCAAACCGCTCGTGTGCCAAGGTTGGCCAGTTATGGGCATTTAGAGGGCATCGTTAGTGCCAATTCCTCAAAGCATGTGGGCTGAATGAGGCTCTGATTTATATTCTCAGATCCTTCGGGACGCAATTAACACGGTCTGACAGCAATCTGTCCGGAAGGAGATGACGGCGCGGGATGTGCCGCCGCGAGCTCATACGTTCGGTTCCTTCGGACGCCCACACGCCGCATCCTCACGTTCACACAGCGCCATAAAAGTGTTAGTCATTAGTCTTAAAACCACTTTGAAATTTCTGGCCGTGCGCTTTATTTGAATGTAAGACGGCCGACTTTAAAAATGCATGACTTCGGGACACTTGAGGAATGAGACGGCACGAAAATAATCCCATTTTGGGTCGTAACAGACTGAAGGAGTCGAGTTCGTAAAGTCTGAGTAGCGTTACTCACGTACGAGGTTTTAACAAATGACGTAACTGAGGAGGGGCGGTAACCGCAGCTTTAACGCTGAACCAACGTTAAACCCTGGATGCTAATCCATCAGCACAGGATGAGTTTTAAAGGTCATCACATGCAGAATTGTGTTTTCAAAGAACACAAAAGATGGAAGATGATTTAATGGAAGTTTGCTGTAAAGTTTTACAGGTTCTCCTAACCATTTAGACCCTCCAAACATTATTTTATAGGAAAGTTAGAAAGTGTAGTCCCGGGTCTTAAATGTGATTGGCTGAGCCGTTTGTTCAGCCGTGACATTATTGACAATAACGCACACCTCTGAGCGCTTTACTTTCGTATCAAGGCGTGATATACATTACATCTACACTGTGTTCCAAATATGCAAATAATATTTGCCAAAAAGCACCTCTATGAATTGCAGTCATTGTTGTTTTCCAGACATCAACTATTAGAGTACAATTGAAAGGTTTTTGGACAAACTGTCAATGGTAACAGTATATTTAAAAAAATTAACTTTCAAAATGCAGGTTCCAAATGATTCTGCACTGATTCTGATTAGTGGTTTTATTACAAAATGCAATTCATGAACAACTTCGGAAAACAATAGATCTTATATGGCGCATTGTTACGTATGTGAAGCGGTCAGAGGTGTGAGTTATAGTGAATAATGTCACAGCCAGACCAACGGCTCAGCCAATCAGATTTCAGGAGCGGAACTATCCGTTTTAGAATGAACTTTGTTGTTATTAATTTTGTATCAAGGCTTTAAAACTCACGGCTTAAAACCCCTGCACCGCAAAACGTTCACCCGCTAGCAACGGGTCACTGGCTACGTGTTCCCATGTCGGCGGTATGATACAGATTTAAGATAAAAAGGCCTTGCACGATAAAAACACTTAAGTCGAAACAAACTGTGAAAGCTAGATATTACATACTAAATAAATACTAAATAAATGATATAAAGAGGGTTTGATTTAATTAAGAGAAGGCATTCTGAACCATCCATGGTGGAGATACCTGTGACTTTAAACCCACATGACAAACCTCCACTAAAAATATCCGTGCTGCAAAAATTACATTACTAATATAAAACCTGGAACAGCCCAAAAACCGCCGCCCCCCCCCCCCCCCCCTGCTTTATCCCCAGAATACAGGGAACAGGATATGAGAGATGCAGAGATGGCAAGGCGAGAGGCAGGAGGCGAGAAAATACCCCTCTGATATCCATCAGCGGCAACACGCAGTCACAGACGCTATAACGGCACCGTGATTCATGATGAACTATCAAACCCGTTCAGCATCAGAACCGTTATTGCCGGCACAAATATCTCGTTTACGTCACGCGGGTGCTGATGTAGCGCTTTACCACAGCTATCCAGCGCTCGAGGAAAGAAGACGGATGCTGAAGGAGTGGCGTCGAAATGGCGCAGACAATTAAAAAGCGGTCGCGGTGACATCAGCGGCATTATAAAACACAAACAACAACAACGGGGGTCGATAAACAAGACTGACCTTAGGGTTGTGTGAGACGTGCTGATGAAGGTTCCTCGCTCAGACTGAACACGGTGCTGAAACACAGCGAGAGTAACGGTTTTAATTAAACTGAATAATAAAGACAATATTTATACCGGGAGAAAAAAAGACCTTTTTGTGGTTTCCCAAGAGATGAATCCTGATGTGGCTTGGTTCTGTGATTGTTGTGGTCGAGAAAGAATGACTGTTCCACCGTTCTGAGTTCTGGTGAGAGAACTCCAGCTCCTCATCCGAAATCCTGCTGAGATGCTACAGAGACGGGGCATGGAGCACTTACACCATCATCCATCACATTGGTCTGCAGCACATCACCACCAACCTTTACACTTGGCACAATGAAGAAGATGGCCAGATGGAGGAGCATGATTCGTCACTCCAGAGAACGCGTCTTAACTGCTCTAGAGTCCAGTGTCCGCGTGCTTTACACCACTGCATCCGACGCTTTGCATTGCACTTGGTGATGTACGGCGTGGATGCAGCTGCTCCACCATGGAAGCCCATTCCATGAACCTCCAGAGTGTTGGGCTGTCAAGCTGAAAGTTGTGGGTTCAAATCCCAGGTCCACTGAAGTTACCAATATGGGTTCAGGAGCAAGACCCTTAACCCTCACTGCTCCAGAGGAGCTGTATCAACCCGGTGTTCAGAGATATATACGATAACATCTACATTCATTGAGATTCCTAAAAACTGCCATGGGACCCACCAGGGGACACAAATCAAAATATGGGCCCTACTCTAATTGGGCACTTTCACACAAACAAATCCCACAAATTTCAAATTGGGCAGGTATGTCCAGAATTGTTTCTACATTCATTGAGAAGGAAAAAAATCCAACGGAGGGCCCACCGGGGGACCCACTCCAAAATACAGGTCCTGCTTTAATTGGACATTTCCACACACATCACATACTTTAAATTTGGCAGAGATGTACAGGACGACCTCTACACCCATTGAGATTTCAAACATTCCCACGGGGACCCAATCCATAATGTGCTTCGCAATGACTAACAAATCTCAGGGTCAGTCTCTCAAGTGAGTCACCGTAGCAACGCACGGGTAGTCAGCTAGTTAATAAATGAAACGCACCTGAACATTTACTGCACGCCAGCAGATTCTCAGATCATGGCTCAGCAATGAGGGAATCTGCCACGGCTGCACTTTACCTCGTCCTCCATGAGGGAAGGGGCGGTGAAGTGCAGAGGTACTTTATAAAAAAAGGACTTAAAACGGGCCTTCCCTCAACTGTTTGTTGACACGCTGACTGAGCGTGACCCTCAGTCGGACGCTATAAGGAGGTTTAAGTAAGTGAGAATAAAAAGCATTCCTATTAGACGACTGCTCAGCGTCCTCTCCAGCGCAGGAGATAATGAGAAGCCATATTTACCGAAGTCTGGCGGGTTTTATTCGCGGCGCTGAGGAGTTTGTAATTATGAGCAGGAATGTCAGCTTCATCGTGCTATAAAACGTGACATAACTGTTGTAGAGGCGACGGCGTAGGACCTGTGCTTTTCAGCTACACTGCGTCCTAATGATACAGAGGCTGTAACGCTCGCCATAATTCTCCTCAATTCAACACGCAGCCGATACAAAACGCCGTGACAAGAGGACGGGCAATTAGAGCGATATGAGAATTTAATATCAGCGCGTGGCCTTTTAAGGAGAGCACATTAGACACGTTCAGGGAACAGAGATGTTCAGGCAGATCAAAGACTTGCGTTCTATTCAGCGAGGGATCACAGTCCCCCTTAAGGGGATAATTCAGGATTAATTGGGAGATTTAAGATGAATTTCAAACTTAATGGCTGCAGGTTAAAAGAGAACGAGATAAGAAACTAAGAAGGTGCCAAAGTGCAGAGCGGATGTCTGAGATACGAGACGCGTTAACCCCGTGTACTACACTGATGCAGATATAGCGCACGCCGACGAGGCTACGGGGGGCACCATGACAAGGCTACAGGGGGCACTATGACGAGGCTACTGGGGGCACTATGACACTGCTACAGGGGGCACTCAGTGACGCGGCTACAAGGGGCACTCAGACGAGGCTATGGGGGGCACTCAGACGAGGCTACAGGGGGCACTATGACACGGCTACAGGGGGCAGTCAGACGAGGCTACAGGGGCGAGGCTACAGGGGGCAGTCAGACGAGGCTACAGGGGGGCACTATGACACTGCTACAGGGGGCACTCCGGCGAGGCTACAAAAGGGCACTATGACACTGCTACAGGGGGCACTCCGGTGAGGCTACAGGGGCACTCTGATGTGACTACAGGGCACACCGACGTATAAACACTAAAATTCAGTAAAAGTATTAAATTAACAGAACGTCCACATACTTTAGTCATGCAGTGTTTAATGACCTGTACATATACTGTGTGTATAATAAGCCTTTTTGATTTGGTTTTTAACTCTTTCTGTTTCTGCACACTAACTACACAGCTAAAAATCCTGAACACGGAGCGCAGCCTACGTTCCCGACGTGCTCGAGGGACAGAGAAGTCCTCCTATCCTCCACATGTAAAGAGCAAACAGAGGAAACTCATCTGAAAGAGGCAGGACGGGTCTCATCAGCCGGGTGTGAAGAAGCCGGTGCTCCGTCCGGGTTCTCGCCGTGTCGCTTCGAAGAACCTGCTCCAGGATCCAGAAAAGCTGGAAGGAGTTTTCATAGCGGATCCAGTCCACCTGCTGCTGCTCGTCCTGAGAACCCTGCAGAAGAACGAGGCGTGTTTAAAAGGTGCAGACCACACGTGGAGCTGCGACAGCGGTGCATATGATCAGCAGGATGCTTTTTCTGCAGCGATGAACTCAAATGAAAGCATTTTTTTGTAGGAAACATGAAGAACAAAGTGGCGTCAGACCGACGATTGCGTTGGACTTTATTTAATTACCCAAAGGTGGTGCTGGGGGTCAGTGTACCGTGGTAGAAGCATATCAGCCCTGTGTTATCTACACTAGCCACTGGGTTTATTAATAAAGTATAAAATTCTACATCATCGGACTTCAAAGTATCTGACTGAGCTCCACTCTCAAGGTGCTGGTTTACTTTTAGTTGCCAGAATACATTTACACTGCTCAAAAAATAGCGGAAACATGTAAACAACACAATGTAACTCACGTGTGTGAAATCAAGCTGTCCAGTTAGTGTGCAACACTGATTTTGTATCCATTTCACTTGCTGTTGTGTAAATGGAACAGACAACAGGTAAAAATGAGAGGCACTTAGCAAGACCCCCCTATAAAGGA
>JAOUQT010066241.1:0-10392 GCA_025769995.1 Xyliphius kryptos
AATGGGGGGGAACTTGATAACAATCTGAAAGTCAAAAGGCAGTTTTTTTGAATAAGTGATTGCATTGGAGTTCATATATTTAAAGTAAACAAATTATTATAGAGTGAGATTTGTGGCAATTGAAATACTGAAATGGATATGTGGAATAAATATAGTTTGAGGTGTGACTACGGAGTTCATATGGTTGCTTTTTGTACGTAAATTTACCAGGAGTATAAAACTAAGTACTCGCAAAGACCCAAATCCACCTGAGGCGTTGTGCTTGAATGAACCATCAAATGTGAAAGTAAGAATGCAATAAGGCACCAAAGATTTGTGTTATTGTGTATAAATCATGAGAAAGAGGTGTAAGCTTTGCGTTGTGCCGAATAACACATATTTCCCCCGATTTATTCACAATAATGCTGCCCTCTCATACCTTATTGCTTTATTATATAATATTTACATTTACATTACATTTGGTCATTTAGCAGACGCTTTTGTCCAAAGGGACTGACATGTTGCTTAATAGTTAAACGAGCTTAATAGCATGTTGCTTAATAGTTGGGGTCAGAATCCCTGGAGCAATAAGAGTTAATGGCCTTGTTCAAGGACCCACATGGGTAACTTCATTGAACCTGCGATTTGAGCCCAAAACCTTTAGATTGCTAGCCCAACACCCTAATTCCTGAGCTACAATGCTCTATAAGAGCTTCTGTTTTTCTGATACTGATTGGGTTCAGTGTTGGTGCAGTGGGTAGTTTACTTACCTCACAACATAGAAAACAGTAACTATCCCCTTGCTGTGGACTTTGCATGTTCTCCCTGTGTATATGTGGCATTCATTGGGAAGCTTTGATTTTCTCTTACACTTCAAAAACATGACAGTAAGGGGTGTAAATTGGAGCCTTCATGACGATTCAATTTGATATTGATTCTTTTAGACAACGTTTGGATACCTTTAGAATACCCCACAATGCGATACGATTTGATGCGATAAAAGTCAACTTCAAATCTTATAAGATTGGGTAAAAAAATTCCAAAGACTATTTTAAAACATCTTTAAGCTAAATTGTAAGAAGAGTCCTAAAGTAAAAGTGGGAAGATCAAAAGCAAGTCAACAAAAGGTTAGATGTATTATTTTTGGTAACATTCCCAAAGGGTACTTAAGGTGATCATGGGAGAAGAACTGTTCATGTTTTCTTGTAACTGGAACACCAGGAGTATAAAACTTAAGCTTGCTTACAGGCTGTGTTCCCATTCTTATTAACTCATTCATCTGTATTTTAACATCCTACACTATTTTGTTTTTAGAGTTAAAATACTAGATATATAATTTCTACTTTTTTATCATTTCTACTGTTTTCTTTTAATAACCAGACTAAAAAAAAACACTTTTAAATAAAAACCTAATAATGATGATGATCAAAGCACTCCTCAGTGTTGCAATAAAATGTAATCTGCTAATTAAATGAGCCTCTTGTGCTGACTCACTAATTAATCTGTACAAACAGTGGATATAACAGACTTCTGTTTTTTTTTGCATAGTTTCAAAGAGGTCAAAAAAGAAGTCGTTCATTTAGTGTTAAGTCTGCAGTCTAAAGGTTTGGGGTATAAACCCAATGTCGTCTAAAGTTGTCAGTGTGGGCCCTTGAACAAGGTCCTAAACCCTCATTCTTCAAGGAGGGCTGTGTCCATTAGGATTTCACTCTTTTGCCCCCTTCTATACTGTGTTTTTACCTGTTCATCCGTGTTTTGCTAGTTTCTATGCAGTTCATTAGTGTTAATTGACTTTATTTCCAGATTGGCTGAGCTTTTTGTCCAGCCGTGACGTTACTGAAAAAATGCACATCTCTGACCACTTCAAATTTGTATCAATAAGTGATATATAATACATTATTATCCAGCAGCATTTAAAATTATAGGAAACCTGTTACAGCGATCAGCATTCACTTTAAAAACCAAGCTAGATTACGTCACGAGAGAACCAGTTTATTAACTACAAACGGAATACCTGTACTGGGGAGAACTTAATAACGTGTAAGTTGAAAGGCCATTGTTCTTCAATAATTAATGGTGTTGAAGCGTATATATTTTTAATAAAGATTATTATTATAGAGTGAGGCTTGTGGCACTTAAAATCTGAATATGTGAAATGATTATAGTGTGAGTTGTGACTTCTTGATTTCTTAAGTGAATTTATCTGTAGGTTTTCCTAGGACAAAATAAGGAATGATAATGGCAAGTTTTAGCTTTGTAGGTACTCACAAAGACCCCAATTGAGGGTATTTATTGTAAATACATCACAAAAAATGTCCCTCCTTGTTCCGTAATTTAATCACAATTCTAAAACAAGTAGTTACGGTCTTTAAATCTGATTACAGTCACTAGCCGTGACATTATTCACAATAAAATTACACCTCTGACCACTTCACATTTGTATAAATGCGCAGTAAGAACTATATTGTTTTCCCAAATATTGATTGTTCATTTAAAAAAAAAACTAACTGGATTATGTCACGGAAGGCGAGTTTATTAGCAGTTTTTCTTTCAGTCAATGCATTTATGTTTTTTTTATAGTGTGTTAAGGCACTTGAGGTTGTGCATTATTGTAAATAAACCTCGGGAAGAGGTGTAACGACACTCTGCTTGTACGTCGTGCCTAATAACACCTCTTTTCCGTAGTTTATTCACAATAATGCATGCCCTCTTATGCCTTATTGCTTTATGATGCCATCCCTTTGTACTTTATTGCTTTAATAGTCCTGGCTTTTCCTTATGACAATGTCAGAACATCATTTAATTCGCGATTTTGTTGTCTATACATGCAATGTTTGTTTTTTGGTGTCCTCTGCATTAAATGCCATTTTTCATAACTCAGTTCTATTATGTAGCCAAACAACAAGTTGGGATACCTGCAAGTCATTTTGGATATAAGCAGCTGAAATGTAAATATGTAATGATGCAAACTTTATGTTTCATTGACATCATTACTCAATATTATGTTAAATGTATATCTTTGGACCAGTTTGAGCTTTGATTATGTAACATTTGCTGTAACTTTGTTCTTTCAACCTTGTCAAAATCATAACATTTATTTCCTGTTCAGAGTTAATCATACTATTTTTATTAACAAGATCCTGATCGAACTTTCTCTAACTCACTTCATAACTTTCTGAAGGTCAGACCAGGTGGTGGCCAGTCTGTGTGTTCCATTCATTTCGTCATCATCATTCACAGGTTCATGTCTGACGCATCTTGGCTTTGTTGTCCTGTAATACATCATAACCATCGGGGAGGAAAGGTTCATTGATGAGATAAGTCTGGTATCATAATGGTATCTTTTCTCGCTGGGCAGAAAATTTTATCCTGTTAATCTGCTGAACTATACTTCCCCTATTGTGTCGTTCATTACAGGATATTTACGCCTCTGTTATGTAACAGTAGACAACATGCATGACTCTAAACTCTAAATCTTTCCATACTTGTCACACTAAGCCTATTGTGTGCACCCAAAAACACAATCGTGATACATGAATGTTAACTGGTCAGTATTCACTATTTATATAATTTACACCTTAAATGATAACTTATACAATGTACAAAAAATAAAGGGAACATCTAAAATAACACCTCATAGATTTCTATGAATAAAATATGTCTCTTAAAAATCTTTATTTAGTAGATGGTGGAATGCATAAAGAACAAAATAACAAACATGATTAAAATGAAGGTCTAGATTTGGAATCATAATTAACATTAAAGTGGAAAAACATATGACTGATCCAACTTCAGTGGAAATTCCTCAAGACAAGTTAAAATGAGCCACTTATTTCTACCTGTTGTCTGTAACTTTTGCACAACAGCAAGTGAAATTGATTCACAATCAGTGTTGCTTCCTAACTGGACAGGTTGATTTCACAGAAGTGTGGTTGACTTGGAGTTACATCGTGTTGTTTAAGTGTTCCCTTTATTTAATTTTTTGTGTTGCAAATCTTTCTGGTTTCGTAAAATCCTCCCTTTTTGAAAAAGTTAGACCATCCGTTTTCATGTTTTGTGTGCTAGTGCTTGTACACCTTTCAACTGAATAAAAACATACCCTGTTAAAAAATATGATTAAATCATTTTTAAATAAATACTCTGTATAAAATTACAGTTATTCTAAGAGGGTCGCTGAGGGGTTTCCAATGTCCATCCAGGGGAGAACATCTCGGACGCTGGGAAAGATAGACCCAGGGCAGGGCGCCAACCTATTGCAGTGCACACTCACTCACAGCCACACAAACAAACACACACCATATGGGGCAATTTATGGCATTCAATTCACCTTGAATACATGTTTTTGGACTGTGGGAGGAAGCACAGGGAGAACATGGAAATCCACCCAGATGGGGATACTAACCAGGAAATCCCATCGCTGAGAGGCAAATGTGCTAACCACTAAGTCACCATGCCGCCAATAAAGTTGTTATTACTATAAGTTATTCATTTTTTAAATAAGTGTTAGTTTGGAAACAAACAAACAATGATTTGTGATTCATTGAAAAACACTTAAAACCAGGCACACCCTCTTTTTTTTATCATTGTTCTACTATTAATTACCATTCCACATTTCACTTTTTCCATTATGATCTTTGTTGAATAAAAATCAACTCTCACTGTTTGTAATTAGTTTCCAGATTCAGATTTCCATGAGCTCATTCACTGGCTGTAACCCCCTCACTCATCAATAAGTTATTTTGCATTTGGTTTTTAAGCACTTGGGTTGCATGAGTTATGAGAGGATTTTTTAGTAAATACTGGATGCAAAGTAATTTAACCGAAGCGCTGCATAGGGTGTTCAATAGAGAGCGCAGAAGCAGCATGGCTCGACTTCTTTCAAGGTGACCCTCTCCGTTTGAGCTCACGTTCCCCTGCCAAGCTGAGGTGCTCTTGAAAGGATACTGTTTTATTCATCAGGCCACTAATGTTTAGTGAAACTCAATACATATAAAGGAATCAGACATATGATTGGTTTAAAGCAAGTTATAATTGTTGGCTGTCAAAAGGCAAGTTTTTTTTTTTTCCATCACATTATCATAAGTCACAGATTCAGACTTTTTTTTTTTAAAGAGGATACATGTAATGTAAGGTGACATCACTGGAGATCCAGGTTTGATTCCCGATCTGAGTTTCCATGTTCTCTTTGGGTCCGCATGGGTTTCCTCCACGTTCTCTGGTTTCCTGACACACTCCAAAAACATGGATTCAAGGCAAATTGGCTGCTCAAATTTGCCTCCATATTGTGTGTTTGTTTTAATGAGGATGTGCCCAGCGATAGATTGGCGCCCTGTCCTGGGTGTATCTACCCTCCCTGATATATGATTAGGCAAAATATAATGACATGACATGACATGTACTGTAATCACTCTCTACAGAGAATGTTTTTAATGAGTTCTGAAAGTGTTAATACAGTATGGTGGTGTTTCATTAAGTCAGGTAGTGACTTGTAAAGTGAACCCCCGGCTGATGTTGTTGGTCATTTTTCTGCATTAAAGTTCTACTATAATCTTTATGTAGGTCAGGCATACATTTTGCTGCATCTTGTTTTTTTTATCTTTCAAAAACATATTTTATTATAATACCACATGCAGAGGAAAAATCAATATCATAGAAACACATTTAACATGTTTTTCAGCACAGATCCTGTCCCCATAGCTTATGATGGTGGGAGGATTTAGTTTGTCCCCTGTTGGTGTTCTGTGATGGTTCCTACCAATAAAGAACAGGTATAATTTGGGTGATGTATTGGATATTGCCAGTTCTGCAGTGACACTGATGTGGTGAAGGGGTTCTAGTGTAGCACTGTTGCTGTAGTTTCATTTAAACACCTGCTGGGATAGGAATAATGCACCAACCAAAAAAATACCTGCTCTGTGGTGGTACTTTTGGGGTCCTGACCATTAGGGATCAGAGTGAATATACACAGTATGTACTGTAGTCAACAAACAGATGGACTATGGTTTGTAATTGTAGAACTACAAAGTCCATCTTTATAGTAAGTAGAACTGATAACATGGACAGTAAGTGAACAAAAAGGAGGTGTGGCCTCTTTGATTGATAATGTATATTTGATACATTTTCTGCAGGCCGATTGCATTGTGGGTAAATTGCTTATTTGTGTCATGTTGTTGATCAGAATTTGATAGGTTGAAAACATGATAGAATGTAACTCTGAGTGAGTATTTACGATCTATGACAGAATGTTCAGGCCCATGGCAGGTCATTTAGGTATGTGTATCCAGGCAAAACTGTAACTGATACCCCTCACTCTGCCAAAGTATGCATGGCACGAGTCGACTCTTGCTACATACCCACGCCGCTCTTGCTACATGTCGAGAAATGTCTTAACATTTGACTTCATTTAGTTAAAAAATGTCTTAATATTTCGAAATCTTTCTAAGGTTTTAGGGCATATGCCTTTTATTTATATTTAATCTCCCACATTTTACTTACTTATACACACTTAAATAGTATTATAAGCCTCTCTGCCATCCCAAGTATGTCTAGCTCTAACGATGGTGGCACCACAGCTCACCAACCAGACATTGGATACCAAATTTAAAGTTGTTTTTGTAATCAGGGCCAGCTTCATATAGCCTCCACCACTATTACTCATGAGAAGATGCATTACATAGTCTAGAATTGCTGAATGAAAAAAATACTGCTGTTTTACAGTCAGCCTTGAGCTGCGAGCTGTCCCGGGCAGGCTTAGCACTCAGACCGGAATAGCATGTTATTTTATTTATCAGCATCAGAATAGATTTATCAATATTAGCCAACTCTTTAGATAACAGACATGCAGAAGTTCCTCAGTGACTTACAAAATGGAATGCGGGCATATCTAATGTTTAAGAGCTGAAGTAATTCACCAGTTCGAGTAAATGGTATCAGGGAGAAGGAACGAACCAATAAATCAGACCTCACATGAAAGATCACTGTACTGTATAAGGATTCAGTAAAACAGGAACCTATGGAGGTAAAGTTAGCTTGGAGCAAAAGAGTGTAAATTTCAGATTTAAGTATCACATTAGGGTTGGGAGTTGGGGGTAATGTTAACAATACAGCTTGAAATTGACAATAATTACTTGCTTTAACACTGAAGTAACTAAATGAGTAATTTATATTAAAATTAATTTTATTAGTGTTTCATTAGTTTTTGGTGGTGGTGGTGTTTTTGGTGATGGTATTTACATATAATCCCAGCTAAACCCTCAAATCGCGGCCTGACCCTCCAAATTGATGGCTACACAATCTCTCCAACTGACAATCATCTTAAACTTTCAGATCAGGTCACGAAAACAACCCGTTCCTGTAGATTCATTCTGTATAACCTCAGAACAATCAGACCTTTTTTCACAAAATAGGCTACTTATTTGCTGGTTCCTATCCCAGCTAGACTAAGGTAATGCTCTTCTTGCCGGTCTCCCAAATTCAACAATCAGGTCTCTACAATTGGTTCCAAACTCTGCAGCCCGACTCGTGTTCAACCAGCCAAAGCAAACTCATGTCATGCCATTATTCATCTCGCTCCATTGGCTTCCTGTTGCTGCTCGCATTCAGTACAAGGTTCTGACTCTGGCCTACAGGACAGTCTCTGAATATGCCCCTTTTTCTTTCAGTCCATCTTTACTAAATACATTCCGACTCGTTCACTGCGCTCTAGTGATGAATGATGTCTCCTGGTGATTCTAACTCACTGAGGCGCTAATTCTCACTCCATTTCATTCACCACTGCTAAATGGTGGAAGAACCTTCTCAACATCATCTGTAATGCTGAGTCACTCAGTATTTTCAAAAAAACTTCTTAAAACACACCTTTTCCACAGACAATTGCTATAAATATTGCCTGTTTTCAGTGGTGGTGGTGGTGGTGGTGGTATTTTGGTAGTAATAGTGGTTGTGCTGTTTTTAGTGGTGGAGATGTTTTCGGTGGTGGGGGTGTTTTTGATGGTGCCTGTGTTGTTGATGCAGTTAGTGCTACCACCTCACAACAAACTGATTTACTTTTAGTGTGGAGTTTGCATGTTTTCCCTGTTTTTTTTTCTGATTCCCTGATTTTTTCCCCACACCAAGACATGCTGATAGGTAAACTAAAAATACCAATTATTCCTTTAAGTGTATTGTTTTTAAACAATGGTTTAGAAAAAAAACTTGGTGACCTCACAAGGACCTTTATTATAAAACTCTTCGACTAGAATTAGTAACACTAATAATTATTATCACTATAATGTTAAGTAGTCATGTTCACCTCAGGGTTCGGATCCCAATCTGGGTGGGGTTTGGAGATCTGGGTGGGGTTTGGAGATCTGGCATCCTGTCCTAAGTTTATCTGCCTATTGCCCGAAATGCTTCCGCAACCCTTGTACAGGATTAAGCCTTAAAAATGGATGGATGGATTTGAAGCAGTAGTTTGGCTTTACTTTGTGCAACCAGAAAGATGTGGTTTTATAAGTTTAATAATGAAGGAATACTAATCACCTGCACAAAGACCAGACCTCAATTCATTATGATTCAGCTGTTTTAAAGATCCATATTGCAATTGATTTAAGGTTTTATTAAACATGTGTTCCTTTTTAATCTTCTGGTGTTTGCTATTCTGTTCCATTTTTCTCTTGTTATTACTTGCATACATATTTTTCTTTGGAGGAATCAGAATTGATTGATGGAGGATTCATTCTTACTGACTGAGGCAATAGTGATGCTGCACCTTGATTTATAAGCAGATAATGCAGGTTCAGCTGTAATACAAGATGTGAAGTATTATTCATGTTATTGGCATTAAGCAAGCCTTGAACTTTTATGATCACTTAAATTAATATATAATGTTGAAAAAAGTATTTACATTTGTTTACAATTTAATACTTTTTTAATTTTTAGATTATGTTATTTCCTTTAGAATTGTGAAGAATTTTTAAGTAAAAAAGATTCCCACAGTCATACGGTCAGTAATATGGTCAGTGTTGGTTTCTTTGCTATGGTACTTGGGTTACCACATGGGTTAAGCTAAATGTTTTATTTTTGTCTTTTGATTGATCTTTGTCATTTTACCATGGTGTTGTATGATTGTTGGTGCCAAGCAGAATGAGTAAATTATTTTTACCGAAGCTTATTACCTAAAAGCTTCAAACATGACAGTCTTTAGCATGATTCATGCAACACAAAACACAGGGTTAGTAACACAACAAATATTGAGGATCTACTTGTTATCGGGTGAGCAACAGGACAGAAAAAAACATCTAAATATAGCAGCCTGACTAAAAGGAAATTTTTAACTAGACATATAGTCATTATAACACCCCTATTGACAGAAGAGCACCAAATTTAATCGGCCTCCTCAGGGACTGATGCTGAATGTCTGTGTGAATTTGCGATTGATATTTTTTGATAATAATGAATTAATTTGCACATGTGATTTAACGGAACAACTTAAGACTAGTTCGCAAAGGTTTTCAAATTATGTTGGAACGAAAGTGCCTGTAGGTAATGGGTTTGTTTGTTTTGAGGGTGGGAGTCTTGGACAAAATGTGTGTAGTCAGGGAAAAGTTTTAGGTAGAAGTTAGAAGCCTAAACGGATTGAATTTTGTCACTGGAGAACATGCACACCAGCTGCACCTACATTCCAAGTGTCGTGTCTGTAGGACTTATGGTCTTTGCTGCTTAATGTATTTCGCTCAAGAAAAAATTAATAATAAGAAGAGGAAGAAGGAGAATCAAAATTAAAATCGGAGCAAAAGCAAAAGGGTTTTCAAGCACGTTGTGCTTGAACCCCTGATAATATGCGTTTTTGTGAAGAAGAGGGTTGAAGGATGTCTTTATAATGCGTGTAAGGATCAGCGTGTGTGTGTGTGCGTGTGTATGTTGCATTGAGGAAGTATTGTCAGAGTTTGGACTGCATTCAGACATTGTCGTTCAGTACAAGCGGATGTGTGGAATGTAGCTCATGTTCCATTAATCATCCAGAAAGACGTGGAAAATATGGCCATTGTATCCTGAGCAATATAACGTTTATTAGTTCAGTAACAGCTTGAACTGTAAGAAACATGAAAGCAACCAGGTTGTAATCTGAATTTTAAAAATCTGAGTCTCATAAGAATGCCGTCATTTAGATTTTATCTGATTGTATTGATTGCAGCTACACGGTGTTGCAGTGAGTAGCAATTTTACCTCAAGCAAGATTAGATTCTTAGATGTACAGCCAGGGTCTTTTCTGTGAGAATGCCGCATGTTGTCCCTGTGCCTGTTTGACATACTGTGGGGTTGAGTTTCCACCTGAAGATCTGATTTTCTTTTCATGTAATGCAGTGGTTCTCAACCTTTCTAATACCGTGACCCCACAATACAGTTCCTCATGTTGCGGTGACCCCAAACCAA
>JAOUQT010066269.1:0-10391 GCA_025769995.1 Xyliphius kryptos
GACCATAGTAGAGGATCGAAAACAATAAAAACTTCGTGATTGAACCCCTTAAACGCAAAGAATCCATTAGTACTTGGTTGGCTTATCTACCACACAGCTTCTTCATGTAACCTTATTGAACCAAAATCATCAATATTAAAATAAACTTATTTAATCTAAATAAACTGAGATGAACCGGATACGTATAAGTTCCATTAAAACATGTTGTCACCGTATCAGTGAGGGTTACATTGGCTTGCACAAGGACATAATAAACCACATAGATGTAGATTATTAGCGACACTAACTGAATATTTACTGTAGTTAATAATGACTGTATTCGTACCGAAGCTCAAAACACAGCACCGAGGGCAGCTCGCAGCAGATCCCTGATCAGCAAAAGCGTTAATGAGGAAATCCGATGTTTACGTTAATATTACTGCTTCTTTTAAACCTTCTGTTTACGTAATAAAATGACAAATTAAACACCGAACAGTCCCTATGTTTTAAAGTTATTATCAGGTCAGTTAACTATCAACGTACATCCTGTTTGTGATTGTGAACACTTTAGTTCTGCACTGAACACCAGCACAGCGCCCCTCACAGGGCGTTATCACGCTGCTGATGGGAGGAGCCACAGTGTCACAGGCAACGTTAAAGCAACAGCATGCAAATACACAACCTTATAAAACAGGCTACATAACCATTTAATGCTACAGGGACTTCCAATAGATCATGAAATCATTCATTTTATTTATATTTGGCACTAAACGATATTGTTTATTGCAAAATGCATTTTTTTTAAAAGCACGTCTTCTTTCCTATGCTAAAGATAACAAAATCTAATCTCATTTTATTATTTTTCACGTAATCCTAAACTAGGGATTTAGGGTCGCAGGGGGGTTCTCCATGCCCATCCAGGGGAGAACGTTTTGGATGGACAGAGTACCAATCACTAGGCATATACTTACTCAAAAAGACAGGCAAACATACACTATATGGGGCAATTTAGGTGGGGCAATTTAGAAAATTAGGAGAATCCATGTTTTTGGATTAAGAGAATAAACTAAAGAATCTGGAGGACACCCACAAGGGCATGCAGACAACATAGAAACTTTACCCAGATCGTGATTCGAATGTGGATACCCTGCACTGAGAGGTGTATGAACTAACCACTACACTGGTAACACCATAACAACTAACCACACCATTACAAAAAATACAAAAGTATAAAAAAATGAAAGTAAGAAAATGTAAGACATATAACCCTGTATGTCCTAGCTTTACAGTGGAATTGACATGGCATCTGTATATGTCATACCAATACATAAAATACACTGATATGAAAAACATTCAACACAATGTGACAGTTTTCCAAGCCGACTTTCCCTTTCACACAGGCGTTTATTTGTCTTATAAATAGCAAAATACAAAAATGCTGAAAAGAAAAAAAAAATAGGTGTCTTGTTTAGACCTATAAGGGCAGGTCAATGTTTGTAGTTATGAAGTGTAATCTAATTAAATCTTCAGTGTGATTAATACTCAATGTTTTTATTTATTCAACATCTGTGGTTTTATCTATGTAGTTTAATTGTAATCTAGAAATTTGACTTGATCTTTGTCTATACAACTGGAAGAATACAACAATCTTCTTCTTTTTCTTCTTTTGGCTTTTACCCTTTATTATCCAGAAGTCGCCACAACGATAAACTGGCATATTAGACAAAGTGTTTTATGCCGAATGTCCTTCCTGACACAACCCCTACCTCTACCAGGCTTGGGACACACAGACTATGAAGACAATTTAGAGCATCTTGGAATAACCTTTCCTACTTTGTTTGGAACAGTCCCAATCTGTAAAAGCAGGTACTTTTTACTTGGTCTGGGTTTTTTTTCAGTTAGGCTAAAACTTTAGTATAGAGTTCCATATCTCTAAGTCTTTATGGCTTGCTTTTATAACCTAACTCTTGGTGACATTTGTTTGTTGTTCAGTTAAGTGTTTCTGATTTATAGATTACAAATGTTTGTAGGTAATCTGTACTTTACTTACTTGTTAATGCTGCTCTGTGACAACATATTTTACTGTACCCTGTAACCTAACTGCCAAAAAAAATCCTGAAAATTGATATTTATCTTAACATGTCTAGATATATTTTGTGTCCATTATATCGACACCTCTGTAAAGGCACCGTGAGGCACAGAATCATGCCAGTGGTCGCTGGAACGTCAAAACAACACTTATTCTGTCACGTTTGTCTTTTCAGCGTTTTGCTTTGTAGGGCTGCCATTTGAAATGTGACGTCATGGCTGGGGTACAGCAGGGTGTTAACGCTTGTGGATTAAAACGAGACCCACACCGTGCATCTGCGAATAATCCGTGTATTAAAGCGTAGCACTGAGGGTCGGTGTCTGTCAAAAGCAATATGTAAGAGTGGACTTTTAATACTGAAGGTCAACATTTTCCCTTTGCTAACCCCCCCTTCCGTCAGAGAGCTGCTCTCACACACAGTTCATACCGAGCAGTAAAATGGCCGACCGTCAACCGACTGACTTTTCAGCGCTTTAAAACCAGTTTGCTTATTTTCGTTTACATTATTCGTGTTGCGTGATTTCAAACTGCACTGTGGAGGACTGGTTTCCACGGCTCACTGCAGAGGCGCGGACTTTTCATGGAGTGTGTTGGATTTGAAGCCTCGAATGCCTCAAATTTTACAATTTCGCACTGAAGCACTTTAGCGGTGGCTAGCTTCCGAGCTACAGTTCATGTAATTCCTGGGGTAAGTGCTTCGCTTTGATCAAATAATATGTAATCAATATATACGAGACCGACTTAATTTTTGCATTCGGAGAAATCAAGTACAAGTGCCGTAAAATGCTTTTAAGCGCTTGTGTGTCGACGACAGAGCTGAGCTTGATAACGCTAGCTAACATTTAGCTACAAGCTAATGCAAGCTGCTATTTTCCCCAGCGTCAGTAATGGGGTGGCGTCTAATTTTAAATACAAAGCTTCAACATAGTTTTCAATGTTGATGTATAGTGCATTTGCATGTAACATGGGATAATTAAATATCAGGTCCTGAACGGGTTACTTGCGATTGAAATAAATATGGACCGTGCTTGGTTAGCAGGGTAGATTAGGTAGGTGGTTTGCTAGCTCGTCGTTTGAGTTGTCATCCGGTGCAGCTTGCAGACATAGTGCGCTTCTTATTTGGTCATTTGCTTGCCACGGTAACTACATACTGGCCTTCCTTTTTAAATAGGCCTCTAATGGATTAGCACCTGACCCCGAACCTGTCGATCCTGTTGGAAAACTGCAAATATTGTGTCGCTCTAATGGGAATTGGCCTAATGGTTTCCACCAAACGTTTCCATCAGTATCTGTGTCACTCTTTCCTGAGTTAAACCTGTATACAGACCGTTTAATGACATATGTTTAATTCGAGCGGGCATGAAAGCGTCTCTATATAATTTTAATTTTGTTAAACAGCTCTAAAACGTATCAAGTCTAATGTAGTGAAGTCCGACACGGTACATTCAACCAGCAGTCAGTCGCAGGTCAGCGTTAAGACTCGATTAACATTGCAAAATTTCCAGGACTATTATAATTACGCCACTTGCTTTGTGGAAGTTAGGTTTATTTAAGAATAAAACTTCTAATTGTTTGATTATTAAATAAAATGATGCGCTGCGTTTTATTGTTGTACACAGTGGAAGTTGTCACCGTTTTACTGTTAATGTGGATAAACAATGTGTACAGCTGACGCTGTACAACCTGCATCTGTTGCATAAAGTAGCACAAGAGGGAAACAGCAGTAGTCAATAGCACGTCGACTTCTATGGTTGTTTTACTTTCGGTATCAAATTTCACTGGCTCTCTTCGTTAACCCAACAGAACTCCTCTAAACGTCGTTAGGCCTATCTTAACTTCTAAAGCTAATTTAAAATAATCATTTTTAGAAATGCAGGTCTAGGTGGCTGTTTGTAGATTTACGGCTGTATTCATTAAAATAAATGCACAATATCAGGACACTGAGTGTCGGTGCCAATAAAATGTTTGGGAAATATTAAATGAGATGTAAATAAACATCAGGTACATTATTCAAAATAATAAAAAGCAATTATTTGCTACTTGGTTAAATCGATGAATAAACTCGTATACATGGACTACAACTCTTCAGTATTTATTTTGTCTTGGTCTTGAGAAGATAAAAATACTGTCTATGTATGCAGGACAGCAAACTCACATTGCCTCATCTGCTGGCCATTGTGTGGGGTAACCCTGATTGAGCCTTTTTTTCTATTGAGCCTTTGAACTCCGTTAGGTCACTCATTCCGACTGTTTTACAGTTATCTGTATGGTTTACCAGAACAAGCATATTCAGTTTGTGCTTAGCATTTAGTTTAAAAGAATGCAGTGAAAAAAGAAAGAAATCGATTGTGTGTATAAAATCAAGTAAAGAACCAGAAAAAAACAGGTTCAGTTTCTTTAATTGGTTAAAAGAAATTGGTTCACTAAAATCAATCGAACTGCCTCCCGCCATTGTAAGGTCATGCGACATATCGTAAATATTTAGGTAGGGAATCTGCTGCATGTGTTGACAACTAACTGTAGACTTAATAAATCCGTTAACCTATTGATAATTTTATTATATTTGGAAAGTTAATTGAATGAATTTCTAATAGATTACATTTTTTATTTCATAGAATAACTTCTTTTTTATTGTATTGAATCTATAGGAAATGAGCATTGGCACCTCTGATTAAGGGTATCCACCAGTGTGAAGTTTGTGCTGTGTCCAATTTAAAACACATTAATAATGTCTGAGTGCGAAACATTAAAATGCTCATAAAGAACCAGCACAAAAAAACAAAATATTTATTTAAGCAGTAGATATTTAACTCCAATGTGATGAAAACTAATTTATTCTGGTTTATATTTTTTGTCAGGGATAAAGAACAATTACTAGACATAACTTTTTGAATTTGTTACTATTTCAAAAACTTTTTTTTTTTTTTCATTTTTATTTTCAGTTGTTTTTATTTATTTTTGCACAGGTGCACATTCCTATTCGATCTACTTGGTCCTTTTAGGATGATATAGATTTTTTACAAAAACAGTTAGTCAATTAATTTGGGGAGAATCCCTGTATTATTTCCTGTTATTATTTGTTAATACCGCATAGCAGCTATATATTAATACTTGTGAAATTGGTAATTTATCTTCATAAGTGTGATTGGCTGAGCCATTTGTCCAGCTGTGACATTATTGACAATAATGCACACCTTTAACTCTCTCAATGCAAGACAAACAATATTATTTTCCAGTTTTTTATAAACTACGTCCTGTAATTTGACCACTATATAGCAGTATTTTGTCGTTGGAGAAACCAAAACTTACTCTTCACTTATACAAATGACTAGATTAACGAAATTTGGTGCTTAATTTTTATGGTGTCTTTTAATGAAATATGACTCCAATTGTGTCATGTAGGTCAGTTGCATGTAATGTGAATTAAAATTTAACAAAATGGTTGTTAAATGTTTATATAAAATCAAAACATTATAGAAACAATAATTTTAAAGTGGGTGGCACGGTGGTTTAGTGGTTAGCACTGGGGATTCCTAGTTTGAATCCCGATCATGGTGGAGTTTCCATGTCCGTGTGTTTTCTCCGGTTTTCTCCCACAGTCCAAAAAAAGGATTCCAGTTAAATTGCCCCATATAGTTTGTGTTAAATTGAATGCTCTAAATTGCCCTTCATAGTGTGTGGATGTGTTTGTGGACGTGTGAGTGTGTGCCCAGCGATAGTTTGGCACCCTGTCCTGAGTGTATCTGCCAAGCGCTCGAGACGTTCTCCCCTGGATGGACATGGGGAACCCCACCGTGACCCTAGTAGAGGAATAAGCGGGGGATGATGGATGGATACTTTTGAAGCTTTCACACACAACACACAGTTATGTTTATACATCTTTTGAAAATGTATCTTTTTTAGAATCATCTGCAGTGATGCTGTCACACAGGTCTGAATCTTTGATACTGATTTCTTTTTGTTGTTTCGTTCAATTATACATTTTAGCATGTTGTTTCATCACACGCCCACCATGCCAGGATGTTGCTATTGGACTATGTCCCTTGGTGTCTGTGTGCATTCCCAAGAATCTTTCATGCATTTTAAGATATCTGAGTATTTATCTTTCAGTAACAAGCACACTATCAGCCCAGCTATCTCATCAAACTTATGTATCATGTGGCGTGAAAAGCCACATTGCATTAAAACACAGCCCTAAACCTGTTAAATAAGATTTTTTTTAAATAAAATTGTAATGATCATTTACAAATTTATTTCATGAAATAAATACTAAAATAGCAGATATTGTTTTTTGTTGGATAGATGGATATTATTTTTGACATTGTTTTAAAATGCCGGTTTCTTATTTAAACTTTATAACATTTTTTGTAATGCTTATACAAAAAATTATAAATAACAAACACCCGACAAGGTCATAACACTGTATAATAATAGTTAATATTTACTCAAAAGTGGATTACTGGCTGAATCGATCAGTTTACAAATGCAAAAAATTGACAAATTTGAAATGTTTGTGTTAAAATGTATTGCTAAAATATAGTCAAGTTTTATAAAAGCAAAAAAGCCAGTAAAAGTAGCAGCCACTATGCCCTATTTCAGACAAAAACAATACATTCTGAAACATCACATTCATTTCAAAATATACAAAAGAATAGCATTCGTTTAATGCTGGGGCTAAAAATGGGTACTGTTGTTGTGCTGTTGTTGCTGTCAGATGGCACCAAGCTTGATCAATAAGAGTTTTAACATGCAAAAAATGAAAATGGTACAAAATGTGCACAAAGTTATGGTTTAAATAGTCAGCCAGAGAGAACGCCTGTTTTAGGTAAGGTTTGTATGTCACTGCAGTAAACACAGCTAGATTATTCCTGAACCTGAAACAGACAGGTGCTGGAATGAATTGGCAGGTGTGAATGGCAGATGCCAGCTCATTGCAAAAATATTAAGTTACATTTACATCAATGTTTACTTTGGCTAAAAAAGACCAACATTCTTTTAGTTAAGTAAAAGCACAAAAAAAATAATGAATGCTACGCACTTTAACAAGTTGTGACAGGAATGTTAACCATTTGGTCCCAATTAAGTGTCTTTTAAATATACTTTTTAATTAATTTGGAATTTAACATATGTATTCTCATTTTAATGCCTAATTGTTTAATGAAATTTCAGTACTAGATACGCTTTTGCCAAATATATTCACTCACCTGCCTTGACTCACATGATCTTAAATGACATCCCATTCCTAATCCATAGGGTTCAATATGCCGTCAGTCCACCCTTTGCAGCTAGAACAGCTTGAACCTTTCTGGGAAGCCTGTCCACAAGGTTTAGGAGTGTGTTTATGAGAATTTTTGACCATTGATCCAGAAGCACATTTGTGAGGTCACACACTGATGTTGGACGAGAAGTCCAGTCTCTGCTTAAATTCATCACAAAGTCTATCAGGTTATTGTCAGGACTCTGTTCAGGCCAGTCAAGTTCAGCCACACCAGACTCTGTCATCCATGTCTTTATTGACCTTGTTTTGTGCACTTGTGCGCAGTCATGGAAGACGAAGGGCCAGCTCCAAACTATTGCCAGATGGAGAAGCGTGATTCGTCACTCCAGAGAATGTATCTCCACTGCTCCATAGTCCATTGTCGGTGTGCTTTACACCACTGCATTTAACACTTTGCATTGCACTTGATCCATGGCTTGGTTGCAGCTGCTTGACCATGGAAACCCATTTCATGAAGCTCTCTGCGCACTGTTCTTGAGCTATTCTGAAGGCCCCATGAAATTTGGAGTTCTGTAGTGATTGACTGCAGAAAGTTGGTGACCTTTTCGCACTATGTACTTCAGCATGTGTTGTCCTCGCTCAGTTTACATGGCCTACCACTTAGTGGCTGAGTTGCTGTCTTATAACACAGTTGACTGGAATATTTAGGAGCGAGGAAATTTCATTACTGGATTTTTTGCACTGGTGGCATCCTATTACAGTTCCACACTGGAACTTACTAAGCTCATGAGAGCCACCCATTTTTTCACAAATGTTTGTAAAAACAGTCTGCATGCCTAGGTGCTTGATTTTATACACCTCTGGCCATCATTTGGATGGGTTAGCAAATACCTTTGGCAGTATAGTGTAGATCTGGTCAAGATGCAGGCCAATAATATACATATTATTTATTAATATACGAAAATATAATAGCACTTCAGATATTGTCCTGCAGATTCAATACTATCTCTTAAAAATGTTTTACAACATGCATACACTTGCATATGCATACAGTCTGAAGAAGAGACATCCACAAAGGCTAGCTAATATGTGCTAATGTGCTTAATTGGACAAAAGAAGTTTTAAATATTCCATCTAAAGACAATGCATCAGATCAAACTGTACAAATTGTATATTTTTGTGAATTTCTTTTTATTAAGAGGGGAAAATGTAGTTTTACACCTTACAAGACTAACTTGTCCTTGTTTGCTGGAATACCAAATACCTCGTTTGAATACCAAATAGTTTTTGGCAACTTAATAGCATTAATATTAAAACTGTCACAATGATCAATTTAATTAATGAGTGATAGTAATACATGTAATTGCGGTAGTGATTTGCTTGTTTTCATTCCTCACTGTATTATATGCCATATAATTGTAAAATGCCATGGTCATATAAAAAAGTGCTTTTCAACTTATAAAAAGCTATTTTGGTGCTAAGGAACATGCAAAACTGATTTTTTTTTTATGAAATTGATGTGGGTTTTATGCTAGCTTTATTTCTGCCTGGTCTATGAGCCTAAACATCAAACAACATAATTTGCGCTACTACATGCAGAGAACGGGGCACAAATTTAAACACAATTATACTGACCCAATGGTTTAAACTGGTGGTGGTTGTATTGTAATATGTAAACACTGTGAAGCATAGTTTAAAAGCTAAAGTACATCTGTATTTTCTAGTTTTCAGATATATTTCCATAGCTTACAAATTTTAATCATTCCAATAAAATTAAACAAAAATACTGTCTTGAACGCAGCACCTCTAATAAGAGAGGTAGAAGTTTTGAGTTGTTGGTGTTGACTAAAAGATGATAACATTTCTGATGGTTGTGTTGAGAAAAGCTTATTTCAGTGCATTACATAGTAAACTTTGAGGTAGGTGAACTATGACAGCAGCACACCTGTTCAAATAGACGCAGGTTTACATTTGTTTTAAGCGTAGTGATTGCATATGTAGTATACAGGTGGTTTTATGAATGGAAATCCTTCTAAATAGTAGAATAATAGTGAAGTGAAAGAACAGTTATAGTAGGCATCAAAGTATTCATATTTAAAGCAATAATAATTTTTTAATTGCTGGAAAATAAAATACTTAATAGAAGACAATAAAAAAAAAAGAATGTTAACAAATTTATTTTTAATGTGTATGTCTTAATGAAGCACTCGTGTGTGTCTGTGTGTGTTGTTTTTAATAGAAAGGAACGTCTGGAAAGGGAACAGCAGTTCATGGAAGACAAGAAAAGGAAAAAAGAAGATAAAAGGAAAAGGGAAACCACACCGAAGGTAATTAAGCTGTGATTATAGAGTGTATCATCCTTATGTATATTTGTTTGGCTTTTTCATCAAACCTTTAAATTTTACTTCTTTTTACATTTCAGGTGGTCGAACAGAAAAACAAAGGTAATATGCTGTTTTTATGTTTTTGCTGTAGCCATATAATAGTCCTTGAAAGATTGTAAACCCTTTCAATTTTTTTCAAATTATGACATAGGTTTGTGCTAAAACTTTTTTAATGTTTGAATGTGGTGTTTTACTTTCTCCAAGTCTAACATATCATTCTTGCACTCATTTGTTCACAAAAACATCCTAATGGCTTGTTCAG
This sequence comes from Xyliphius kryptos, assembly GCA_025769995.1. NCBI lineage: Eukaryota > Metazoa > Chordata > Actinopteri > Siluriformes > Aspredinidae > Xyliphius > Xyliphius kryptos. Next base: position 9,933 of record JAOUQT010066269.1, read on the forward strand.
GTGTTCTTATGTAAGATACAGATGGACACCCATGTTCTTGTTAAAGAGCATCAGCCTTCTCATGCACACCATTTAGTGTTTAGTCTCCTGATGGGGGGCTCATGAACATTAACATTTTGGTGGATTTTCAGGTTAATAGTTCACTGGTTAGCCCCCAATTTCAGTCTGATTATCAACAACAGCTCTTCTGAGGTCCTCAGAAATCACATCCCTGATCCCTGTACTTTAAATGAAACTGTGCTTATTCATAGCTCATTGTCATCCCATAAATTAAAAACATTCCTTCTTACGTTACCTTCATATAGTCTCTGAATCTTTACTTTAGGGAGTGAGTAGCTCAGTGGTTAGGGTGTTGGACTATCAATCAGAAGGTTGGCAGTTCAAATCCCAGGTCCACAGAAGTAACCAATGTGGGTCCTTGAGCAAGACCCTTAACCCTAATTGCTCCAGGGTTCTGTT